>VBVQ01002401.1:0-25292 GCA_011636635.1 Tetramorium simillimum | reverse complement strand
ATTTTTGTCAAGGTGACTTAATATAAAACAAAATATTAAAAAAAATTAAAAAATAATTTTCTTTTACAAAAAATAAAATTGTGTTTAGATTATATAATATTTATAATAATATATAATATAAACATGTGTATGAATAATATAATGTTATACAATGTAATTATTACTTATATGCATTTATAAATAATTACATAGGGATGGAATTTTTTCTTATTTCCTCAAATTTTATTTTTTGTAAAAAAAAAAGAAAAAATGAACTGTAAGAAATTAACTTATTCGATAACTGTAAGAATAATCTTATTCGATTATTCTTCTCACATTTAACTGTGATTAGTCTTCAATTGTGATTAGAATTTCTTACAGCTTATGCCTTAAAATCAAATTGTAGACAAAAGCTTAACTTGCTAATATACGAATTGTCAAAATAATAGCCGCTCGCAATATGGAGCACGTATGACATGCATCAAGATGACCATTTAGTATTATTGTTATTAAAAAAGGGATAGTAACTAGATACGAGCATCGATTTTATACTTTTATACTCTTTTTCGAATTATATTACAAGTCATTTGTTGCTAATGAGCGCATTGCGCAATAGGACGGGTTTCTGTCGGAGCAGTCGGAGCAGTCACATGGCCAGATTAGGTTAGGGTTGACGGCCCGATCGTGCACCGTGCAGTGCGGCGATGCAGTCGTCGCTGCCTCGGGGAAATGGCGCGTCTAGGTTAGGGTTGGACAACGTTCGGCACGAGTGTCGAGTATCGACGGACCGACACATGCCACGTCTCTGATACAACGAGCGGCGCGGATGAGGAACGGCAGCAGGGAGACCATGTCGTACCTGCGCGACTGGCGGCAGGCGTTGCGCGCACCGCACGTCTACCGGGTGGCCAACAGCACGTTTCGCATCCAGGGCCAGTTCGTGACGCTGCTCCTGCTGGTACTGAGCGTACCGATCTTCTTCCTCGCGTATCCGCTGCTGCACGGCATCATGTGCTCGCCGCCGAGCCAGGCCCCGGCCCAGTGTCGCTACTACAAGTACAACCGTACGTACCCCACCTCGGCGCCCATCAGAACCTCCAAGGGCATCACCTACCGAATAGCGATAGTGAGCGACCTCGATCACGACTCCAAGCTCACCGACAAGAGGGACGTGTGGCACAGTCTCATGAAGACCGGCAGTCTCTACTGGAACCCCGGCAGCAAGTTTCTGTCCGTTATCTGGGACGACAGGACTGTTGTGCTGTCCTCGTCGTTGGCTATGAAGGGACGCGGAATGGAGCTGTCGGAGTTAGTGACCTTTGACGGGCATCTGCTGTCCTTCGACGATCGCACGGGAATGATATATTTCATTGAAGGCGACCAAGTTTACCCGTGGGTTATTTTAATGGACGGCAATGGTAAAAATCACAAGGGTAGGTACCTGCGAACGATTGATTAATATTACAGTTACTCCTGGTACTGGCGAGACATTTTTCTTATTAAAATTCTATTCATAGGATTTAAATCCGAGTGGGCGACTGTCAAGGATGAACAGCTGTATGTCGGTAGTATGGGAAAGGAATGGACTACGCCGTCCGGTGAATTTGAACATAATAATCCATTATGGGTTAAAGTAGTGTCACCACGTGGCGAGACACATTCCCTCAATTGGATCTCTTACTACAAACGATTAAGGCAAGCGATTAACATCGAATATCCAGGTATGCAGATACTTATAATTTGCGAATGCACGAATTAATTTATTATACGTATACTTTGCGTAGGTTACATGATACATGAATCTGGAGCTTGGAGCGATATACATAAGAGCTGGTTCTTCCTGCCTAGAAGATGCTCCCATGACCGTTACAATGAAACACGGGATGAAACAATGAGCTGCAACGTCATGTTGACCGCAGACGAAAATTTTGTTGATATTAAAGTACGTTTTTAATAATTAAATCATGTATCAGTATCTTGATATGCTGATAAATTATGAAATTTATTACAGGTTACTCATATTGGAGATCTGATCCCAATCAGAGGTTTTTCCAGTTTCAAATTCCTTCCTGGTTCGCAAGATTCTGTCATAATAGCGTTAAAGACTGAAGAATATCAAGGGCGAACCGCTACGTATATTATGGCCTTTACGATAGAAGGAACAATAATAATGCCCGAAACAAAAATAATGGATAAAAAATTCGAAGGACTAGAATTTATATGACACTTAGGAATAGTTATTAATTATTTAATAAAAAAAATGTAAATAAATGTACAGAATGCATAGTCTTAAGTTTCTACGAGATAAAATTACTGGAAAGTTGAACAAATGTAATTAAGACCGCTCCTTTGAATGATCAGTATTTGCTACATTCGAAGCGCCGAGTACAAATTTTATTCTCACTGATATGAAATGCCTGTAAATGCCGTACGAAAATTGTAAATACACATGTATGCATATACACGCGAGTCTATGTATTCTAAATTGGTACGTACTTTTATTGATTCAGATATAAATTTACGATTGTGTTAAAAAAACATGTTATATTATTGTGTCTTTAATTGTATCATTTTGAAACGGGGCCTTAATATTTCTTGTAAAAAGGATCGTGTGGAATTTGAGCAAGTATTAAAAGCGTAGCAAAACCATGTGGAAAGATATTCTTTTGTCTCAGATCCATTATAAATTTCGTCTTTACGTCTCTCAAGCTTTTTACGTCATATGGCCAACTTTTTTCTTCCTCTTGCTTCCCTCATTGCGCGTATCGCGCGCGCTCAGGGTTACAATATGTACTTCTACGCCAAAATCAATAATACAAGTATATATCCAGCCCGGAGGTGGTGGCAGCAGCACTGCGTTTTCTTCAACAGGGTTTAGTCAACCCGATGCACAGCAAGGATACGGTTCGCGGCTCGAGCATGTACCGCGGCTCGCGTGCATTTGTTATACAACGTTCGTTTGCAATTTTTCGAAAAGTGACACTCCGGCGGTATGTCAGTGCCTGATAAATATCGAACTTTTATACGAAGCAGAAGCGGCATCAAGATTTTGCATCGTTAGTCTTCCCTCCGCAATCCGCATTTGCATTTTGCGTCCAAATGAACGCACAAAAAAATCATTTTTATTCCAAAGATCTCGAGGGACAGTACATTCAATGAAAAATTCCAACTGCTCATCGCTCCGTGTATGAATAAATTCGTCCAAAAAATTGACAAAAGAAATAAATGCGTCAATGCAGATTCTAGTAGTCATGTATGACAGAAACTTATGTAACAACTGCACGAACGGCTTGAATTGCTTAATCGGATCAAATACTTATATCTAAACGAGGCATACTGCATCGTGTACGAGGGGCAGGTCCGTCCTAGTGGCTCAATTTGCTGCGTTACGCCGGAAAATCAAAATTCCGGGAAGAGCGAAATTAGATTTTTAATTCACGAAAGGATTTTAAGTACACGTTAAACGTAGCTCTTCCTGCTTTGCGGCTCGTCCAGGGAGGAAATTCGGCGCTCGTAAGGATGATGCATCGGATTGCGATCGGTGACGAAAGCGGTGATGGCACGCGGCTGGCACGCTCGTGATACAAATACATGGGATATTCCGCGTACCGTTTATATTCTTCCGACCGTTGAACTTGTCCTTTGAGACGGCAATAGAACAACAATTCATCAGTATGCTCGCACGAGTAAGTGACCTTGACGTAAACCCTCGACTGACAATCCCGTACGGTGGAAAGATGTTTTCCATTTGACGAACACGCCGACACAGCCGACAGCCTCGGAGAGAAAAAGACTCTTGTCGTTCGAATAGCCTTCTCTGAAGTCGTTCTCACGGAGATAATGGCGATACCGGAAGACGCGATGAAAGACTGGAAAATCGCCAGGACCGGCATCTCCCTGCTGCTGAACAACAGGACCGAGGAGGCCGAAGCTCTGTTCACCGAACATCCTCATAGCTTCCACGTCAAAGCCGGCCGTTGCTTTGTTCTCTTCATGGTACGTAATCGCGTGATGAGCCATATCGATTCCACGGTATTCCGATGAGGCACGCTTAAGGTCTCAAGGCCGCGACAGGATGTTGTTACTTAATCGTTTTTAATAATAAACCGCGAGCACACGCGTGCATCGGAAAATATAAAATCGATACCGATTAATACCACCCTAGAACGGACGAATCGAGTAAAAATAATCCCGTGAACCTGGTTACGATATAAGAAAACCATGAAGCAACGAGCGCGCTCCACTCTGATTAATGAAGAATGCAAAGCGTGCGTCTTGAATGTTTTATCGCCCGGCGGTAGTAATTTTTTAATATAATTTGATGAATTGTGCAGAATGCCCTGATGACTTTCGAAGAGGACAAGTTCCAGCAAGCCACGTTATTGCTTAAGGACATGGAACGGGAATGCGCGGGCGACATAGGGTGGCTGAAGTCCGTGAAAAGTAAGGTGTTTAGAGCAGAAGAGACCGATGTAAGTTTCCTCAACGAGATTATTAATATAACTTTGTTCAATTCGGATTTTTCTAATATAGATCTGGACATCTAGAAATGATATCACTGAACGTAATATTTAAAAAGTAAAATTTATATAAGATACATTTCATTTATCTATGATACCGAAATTTAAATTTAAATCGACATTATACTTTAAAAACTTTGATTATCGATACAATGAAATATCACATGTAAAATACTTATAATTACATTAGCGCGGTTTGATTAATAAAAAAAAAAGAAACAATTGTAAAACTAATTCCAGAAGGACTACGTGAATAAGTTAGAACGCCAAATCGTTCTAGCAGATACACAAGTATTCTCAGCCGTGTCGTTGTTCCTCCAACAAGAGCTAACCGGATACGTTCGCGGCTGTTGGATGCTCCGCAAAGCTTGGCGCGTTTATCAGCACGCGTACACTCAGATCTCGCAACTATATCGTCGTACCTTCGGTACAAATCCGACCGGTGCGTAATTAGACCAATGTGATTTGTAAACTTAGAAATTTAGAAAGTTCAGGAAATTACAATTAGCAGCTTTGCAGAAATATAGCGACGTTTAATCTTAACAACTACAGTTTTATTTATTAAAATCTGAAGAATTAATAAATAGAATGTAGAATAATAGAATATTTACTGAATACAAGAATTCAATAAATTTTAACGATTGCTTTTTTTATCGTTATAATTAATAGATCGTTTTTTATAGCGGGCATGTATTATAAACAAATCCCATTTTTCTTCACAGGATTCAGTCCATGTTGCATCAATCCGACGAGCAACGGATCTTCTGTGCAGAGTCCGCAGAGTCCGGAATCTTCGGAATGGTCGATACCATCCTGCAACGGTTACGCGAACAACGTGACGCCTGTGACGTCGCCATCAGGTCTGCGAAGCTCTCTATCAATGTTCTTCTCGCTCACTGGCATCACGTCCGAACAACAGACACCGTAATTGTTGTTTCTTCTTACTTCAAAATTTCTCGTCTCCCTCGTCTTTCGCCCATTATCCTCCCCTTTCGTGAGAGAAAGGCATTCCTCGTCGTGCGTGTTAGCACCTGCCGATGTATTATCGCGGAACGAGCGATCGAATCTCCGTTCACGTTCGACGATCTAATTTTCCGCCGGTAAACTCACACACTACCTCGTGTACTCGCCTCGTGTAAAAGCGAAGTTTGTAACTGGCTTCGATCACTTTGCTTCTTCTTCCTCCCTCGCTCGCACGTTCTAAGCTCGCGCTTGAAAACTCAATTAAAGCAGAACGTATTTCGCAGCTTCGTGGAACCTACGGAGGTGACGCGCTTAATGTCAGCCGCAAGCTTCGGCTACGGTGTGTACCAGCTATGCGTGAGCCTCTTGCCGCCGTCTGTGCTGAAAGTAATCCACTTCTTCGGCTTCGAGGGTAACAGGCAGTCTGGTCTTACCGCCCTCATGTATGCACGACTTGGCGAAGATATGCGCGCACCGCTCGCTACGTGAGTGTATTATGGATTTTTTTAATGCTTTTTCCTGAGTGTACGTTTTTACAAATTAGTAGAATAATTGAACATTTGTGTAAAAGTTGGTATCTTAAAAACATTTACTGTCTTTTTCTAATATTAAAACTTTCTTTATTTTTATTTCACTTGTCTATGTTCCAGTTCAGTGTATATCAATCTCCATATTTGTCATACTCTGAGACATCTTTTACACAACATGACATGTAAATATGCTACTATTATATTGTAGATTATCCCTACTTTGGTATCACACCATCGTACGTCCGTTTTTCGCGCTTGATGGGTCTAATGTAAAAGCGGGAGTCGCGGCAGCGAAGCAGTTGATAACTGAATGTCATGCCGAATTCCAGGATTCCGCCCTATTTCTTTTCTTTGCTGGCAGAATGGAACGTTTAGAGGTACTAATAGATTAAACAATTGAGTAAATAATCATCATCTTCTACAATTTTTTATCAATTAATTTTATATGAAATAATCCTTATTTATTTTTCAATCCTACGTTTCAAATATTGTTATTAAAATTTTTATTCATAAATATCTAAATACGTTCTAGCAGAAAGATTTATCACACCTAATATGGCTTGATTTACTGAAATCTTCTCAATTTCATGTATTTCGGCACTAATGTAATATTATTCATTACTTTGTGCTCCAATCGTTTCGTAGACAAATGTTGATGGAGCGTTAGAAGCGTTCGGCAAAGCTGTGGAGGTTGCGACTCAAAGAGAAGTCAAATTACTGTGTTTACACGAGGTGGCTTGGTGCCATGTGATACGCTTGAGCTACGACGAAGCATATCGATCTTTATTACAGTTGCAGCAGCAGTCGAGATGGTCCAAAGGCTTCTATGCATATTTAGCCATGGGTAACTTCAACACCGTTTCAACGCCCGAATAAGCAATCTCGGATTTCTTCATTGCGCTATATTTGCAGTTTGTTGCGGAGCGAACGGCAAGTTTGACATTCTCCTGTCGTTGTACGGCAAAATCCTACCTTGGTTCCACGAGACGAAAAGCGAGTCGCAACTCGATGTGTTTATCATGCGCAGAATGCCGAAAATCGTCGATAAGGAGACGGGGCATCCTTACACAGTTTTATATTATAAATTGCTCGTATACGAATCATTGTACTTGTGGAACGCTCTTCCGTCCTGTTCCACCGAATCGCTGCGGGGAATATCATATGGTAATAACAAATTGATTCTTAGTTCCGTTTTGTCCAATCTGGATTTTTATCCTATTTAAATTCAGATTTTCAATTTTATTTTCTGTAATATGTAACCGATAATATTTCAATTCGTTAGAGTAGAAATCAAGAAGGGACAACTGAAAAATAGAATTGCCATTAAAATATTTTACGATAACTTTTTAATCGTTTGTGCGAAAAAATTCTTTATGTCTTATCTATTACACAATTTTATTATCAGAATGCAAGGAAAATAATACCGAGGAGCCGATGGTGGGTTTGACTGATCTTATTGAAGGCGCAGCGTGTCTTTATCTGGGGGATGCAGAAGTCGCTATTAAAAGTTTCCGAAATTGTCTGAAACGCAGGTATCCGTCCAAGGACGAGTACGATCAGCACATCAGCGCATTTGCACTGTATGAATTAGGAAGTAGCCTTAGTAACAATAACGTAAGTATACTATATACACAAAATTTATATTTTCGTCGCATTATCTCTTATACAATTTTATTGTCCCATATTTTAGAATCCTAACGAAGGCAAAAATTTCCTGTTGAAGGCGCAAAATCAGTATAAAGATTACGATTTTGAAACTCGACTCAACTTACGTATACATGCCGCCCTGAAAAATATATAGTGAAAATATATAATTAACTTATGCGTCCGATATTACGTCACAATGTGAGATAGCTTTAGCATCGAAAACATATTTATATTTGAATACAGTAACATTTTATGTATGTTACTATCGTCCCAGATATTGTTATTTCATTTAGCAATAAAGATCAACGAAGATCAGCTTAAGGTGTGATTTACACAAAAAAATATTTTTTTTTACTTTTTGCCTTGAGCAAAATATCGATGCAAATTAATTCCTATATATAATAATATACGTAATTTTGAAAATGAAAGATATTTTAAAGCGAGCGAACATTTATATCGTACAATTTATACATATTTAGTTAGAGGGATTAGATTTTATTTTCAAAAAGTATACTACACTTTGCAGTGAAACATAGCAATTTATACGAAGCGAATACGAGTGTTCTTTTACTCCGTCTAAAAAAATATGTAATTATAGGCGAATAAAATTGGATCGTATCTTTTTGCATGATTATTTGCAAAAGTTTGTTTAAAAAATAATAATGTATATACGTTTTAGTATTGTCTACATTTACCTCCTGTGTATATATCCTGTACAAACAAAATATATCCCGCAAATAAAATGACATGAAAATAGGCTAAGAAAATATATTTGAATATTTCATCAAAAAATGAATGTTTTCTTTCAATCCAGAACTATTTGGTATTCATTTATCGTTTTCGCTCCACGTGGCAATGATAAACAATTTATTTTCTCCCGATATACTGCAATTTACATATTTTAAATCGCGATTCGTTTTTTTTTGTGCAATATATCGATTATGTATGGACAGTATCGATTGTCAATGATTACCTAAATTTTGACATACGTTGAGAAAAACGTGCTATTACTACTTATAAGAAGCATCGTCAATATTTGGTATAAATTTATTTCATCAATTCTTGTTAGCGCGTTTCTTCTGAGAGTACTTGAGACATGATCGCGTGATGAAATAACGCTGATGAGCGCGCGAAACACTTTTTGTTGCGTTAACGCAGGGAATTGTCCGGGTACTCTGGTCAATTGCAATCAACGGTCTGCGTGGTACACCAAACTTGTCAAACCTTTCGCTTTCTGCGTCATTACATCGATGCTTGGTATGAGAACTTAACATGATAAATAATTAACTTTTAAAAAATTTGGATCGGCTTTCTTCGTATCTCTGTATAATCGATTTATAAAATTTAAATATAATCTGTTTGGCATTTATCTAAATTTATTATTATCATAAAACGGTCATGACTTATATATAGTTATAATAAATAAATTTAATTTATGAGTTAATTTATAAAGAGCTCCGTATTTTTAGCGATGTCCGTATCCCACCTCTGTGATAAATATTCCGCAAGTGCGTCATTTAAAATGATCAAGGCAGACTTGGGAAACCTCAGATCTCATTTGAATACTCTCTCGGTAATTGTTTGCACATTTCCCATTTTTTTTTTCATTAATATTATTATACGATACAATTGATGCTTTTTTAATTGTTTCTGCAAAAATTGCATTAGCTAGAGGTACAGAACGTAATAGAGGTGCGCGACGAGTTAAAGAGCAAGTTGAAGGAAGTGGGCAGCGTGATTCCGAAAATGTCAGAAGCCATTCTCAACCTGAGGAACGAAGTGTCCGAGGGTAAGAAAGGTGCGGCGGTGTAAATGTTGACCGGATGCGGCGCCTGGTGCAGTGGCATTTCTCTGACGTCAAATATATCGACTAAATAAATAGAGCGATACAACGGCTGAATAAATAAGCGTATTGTTGCTTATTTAGCGCATGGGACAAAATGAAAGCCTTTCTCTTTGTATCATTCACGCGCGTCTAATTTCATTTGTTACACCTTTATTTTTATCTCTTTATTCGACAAACGATCGTCCGTCAGTCTCTAACACTTACTACAAGTACACGTTGCAACAGAGATGAGCCTGCATACGAAGAACCTGCTGAAGGCCCTATCAGAGGAGACCGTGGTCAGGAGCGTGGTGAGAAATGAATTGCAGACATACGACGCCGACAAAACTGGAAGAACGGACTACGCTCTTGAAAGTTCAGGTTCTATCCAATAGTCTATTTTTACGTGGCTTTTTTTATACAAAACGCATTAATTAAAGGGCGCTCTGCTGCGACCTTATAATAATCTCATGCGTAAATAGGATACACAGTGGCCCTTTTACTTCTTTTTTTTTCAGGTAGCTTGAAAATAACGCAATAACTTTTTGTAACTTTTCTCAGAAACTATCATTTAAACTATAATTTAAAATATATGAAAAAATATGCAATATCTATTTTTTTCGAAATTGTAATATTCTCTCTCTACTATAAATAAATGTTTTCCCTTGATGAGTTTATATTTAGATATATATAAAAGAAATAATTGTAAAAACGCAATAGCACGTCTTCAACATATAGTCTTTTATCCGTAGGCGGTGCAATTCTTTCAACACGAGATACCGTACCTTACTCGACCGGTGCACCTGCGCTCAATCTGTTCGGCATACCGCTCTGTCAACAACAGAACACACCTCGCGCCGTGATACAGGTTACCTGATTATACTTAATTTTACTAATGTTCTGATCCCAAAGTATTCACCAGACCGGCGTTTTACCGGGCGAATGCTGGGCCTTCAAGGGCAGCAGCGGCAGCGTGGTGATTCGATTACTTGGCCGTGTGCACGTGTCTGGAGTTAGCCTCGAACACATCTCTGTATTAATATCCCCGACTGGCGAGACTGCTACGGCACCAAAAGATTTTTCCGTTTGGGTAAGCTAATTATTATGCAATATATAATATACCGTAGTTTCTATTATAGTATCATAAATATATGTATTTTATGTGCATTATGTTTGCTACTTTATCCAGCTATCTATCACTTATTACATGTATTGATTCTAGGGTTTGACTGATCTCGACGATAAAAAACCTTTCTCATTTGGCAGTTTTATGTACGACAATACTGGTTCGCCGTTGCAGTATTTTGAGGTCCAGGTGGAATATCTGATAGAATATACTTCTATATAATTAACATTTATCGTTGAAATTCGATCGATTATTAATTTTCGTACTCAATTACACGAAATAAAAAATTAATTGCAGAATCAAGTGAAAGAAGCGTACGAGATAATTGAGTTGAAAATTCATTCTAACAGTGGTAATCCAGAGTACACATGTATCTATAGAATACGAGTGCACGGTACGCTTAGTGAGATATGAATGCCCGCATCAGGTACGCGAAAGACTATATTTTTCGTAAAACTTAACTGTAATTCTCCATAATTTAACCAAATAAAATTCAACTAAAGTTAATGAAAAGTTTAATAAAATGTAATTTAGAATTTACAACGTTTTTACGCTAATGATAATTTTATAATAATAATAAATTGTCATTATAATTATAACAGATTCTTGCGGATATACTGAAATATGTTGCTGCTTGATATCAAAGGATCCTGTCCACTGCAATATTGATTAGATGATACTGAATGTAAATCAGGATGGCGGATGGTCGTTCAATAAAAGCATTAGGCCAGTTTAACGTAATCGTCGCTCGATTTATTACATTTGTACATGTTTAGTTTTTTTCCCCTCGAACTCACCGCTATCTCGAATCTCTCCTCATACGTTCTCTGTCGCACACGTACCCCACATCCCTATCACACGCTCTCCGGGTTTCGTGTGGTGAAGCGAGGCCAAAGTTTCGCATCACCAGCCGTCAAACGCACACATGCAGGACATCAGGCAGACAGAAAAAGACGCTCCCCGGCGTTACCACGGACGTCGGCCGTTATATTACACCCCATTACCGTAATTAAAATAGCACGTTATATATCTCGGGGGCCGGCCGCGGCCCGGTTTTTGGTTTCTGCTTCTCTCCGTTTATTATGTTCTCTTCGTTTTTTGTAGCTTTGCGTTTTCATTAATTCGACGATTACGCACTGCCTTCTCTACGGGCGAAGAACAGACTCGAGAGGCACGCTGCGAGTTTCAATACGACATTCCTCTCCCCAACACGCGCGCACACATACGCACGGTCCGCTAACGACACTTTACCCTTCCCCATCCCCCTTGAACCGATGTTCCTAGGTATTTTTTTTGTTGTTTATATAGTACGCAATTGCCGGACTATCGATACGTGTGCAGCTGATCGGCGAACTCGCGCACGATCGTAATCGGCGCGTGTCTAGAGTAACTATAATTCGGAGGTCAGTCGTCTAACGCTATCGAGCTATCGAGAGCCGGTCGTGGTGCCGAAGAAACGCGAGTACATGTACGTAAGCACATGGATACGAGATTATCTACGTACTTTCCTTAAAATGTCTAAAGCCGAATCTGGATCGAGCGAAATAACACGAATGAACGAGTTGCTTCAACAAGTGCAACCTGCCTATCGTTCATTCGCGTTTGTTCGTGCCTATTCGCTCGATCTGCACTCGACTTAACATGATCTGATAGCAATGTGGAAATCGCTCGTTGCTTCTCTCTATGCTTACTACATATTTGTTTTGTGCTACGTCGTTTCCAGTTGAGATTTACCACCAGAATGGCGAAGATAATTATGATTACATATTCTTTTTAAATTTTTATAAAGCTTGCGATTTTGTAAAAGTTTCAAGTCTTACTTTCTCTTTTACGTAATAACATGAAATTTTAAGCTGTGCGTGTAAATTACACATTTTATTCAAACACTATTTTGATATCTCGATTGAATATTTGTAAAAGTCGGTCTCTTTAGAAATAATTAAATGTATAGAAAATGTAATATTTAATTTGTGAGAAAAAATATCATTAAAAATATTTAAGAAACGAGATACTTCGGAGTTATTATATTCTTGAACTTGCTACAATTGACCTTGTAATACAATTTCTCTCAATGCACGTTATACAAGAAGCTACAATTGACTTTGTAATACAATTTTTCTCAATGCACGTTATATAAGAAGCTATTCTTCTAAGTAGCAAATTCTCAGCCATTCTGATGTTAAGTGCAACTCCATAGAACCACTTGTGTTCACCATGTGTTTTCACTGAAGACTCAACGATGATATCCGATTGTTCCATTCAGTATTAGACCAGGAATTCCACTTAAACTCAACGCAAAAACGCCGCTCGAGATTTTGTTAGGCTTTTTTTTTTTAAATGAAACGCAATATTGACCGAGCAATCGATCGGTCGACGATTACTACTAATTTTTTTTTTTTCAAGCGATGCGACGCGCCCGGCGCGCCTGAATATGATTTTAGCGACTACACCTTCGACCCGACAAAGGGTAGTTGGAGTCGTCGGTCGCCTCTTCGTAGTTGAAAAAAAAACGCGGGCACCACCACCGCACGAAGGTTCGTCAACGCTCGTAAAAGGCATAGAGTTGTTTATTCTTATTTCTTTTTTTTTTGTTAGATTTACTTCGACAATCGTTAAATATATTACCGCACGCGGTAGTATCAAAATAAACCACACCAAGTGTAGAGTATAGAATATTCGTAGATGTATGTATATACAGTATAGAGTTTCTATTCATCTTTGTTTTGTCTCTCTATTTTTACGCCCCACGAAAGCCACCGAAACATTGGTTTTCGTTTTATTAAAAAGTCAGCTACATCCCTAAATTGTTTGCTGTTCCTTGTTACCGCTGCTGTTGCTACCGTTTTTGCTGCTGATGTTACGATTTCGTTCTGATATTTGCTGTTACCGTTAGGAAATACACTACGATTAAAGTATATCACAGATGTCAACGAGAAGAACGCTCTAGTGTGTGAAAAGAGTGAAGTGAACGAAACGAAGATAAATCACGATTCTCGAATGCCGATTGTCCAATAATTATCGTCACAATTGATCGATCGAACCTTTAAATTTCAATTATAAAAGAAGCTAATCGTGAAGAAATCAAAAGTCTCTGTATTAGCCCGACACTTAAATGTAAGACTAATAACAATTATCGTATCCTTTCTAGACTAGATTGAATTTGAATTTATATAAATCTGATGATTCTAGCTAAAAAGATCAGGCACGTTCATATAATCGCAAAAAATTTACATCAGTCCAATTTGGCCGATTCTCGTTAGTCGATCCAGTGATCAAAACGCAATCCATATCGATCGATTGTAGACATCTTTAATTTCCAATCGGCGAACCGCACGCAATTTTCAAGAGTTAGAGAATAAGGAAAGGCGAGAGGGTGTGGTCCAATTAATTGCAGTTTTGTCGCGTAGACTCGACATAAAATCTAGCTATAAACTACTGAAAATCTCTCTCTCTTTTTTTCTAATTTTTATCGACGCGATCTACGTCGTTCTTCTTCCTACCAATTCCTACGGATCGATTTCCATCGACACTTCGGAAACGGAACAACGAGATCAGTTCCGTTGGCAATAAGAGATTGTCATAGGTTTTCAAGTTACGTGATGAGCGCACGTCGCGCGTTCTGCGTAGCCGTTTTTTTTTGCGCTACATATCGTTAGATTCTTCTAATTACAGTACATCATGCCATTCGTACGATCATATTTCGTTTACGCGTTGCGCGGGATATTCTTTTCATACTCTCTCTCTCTCTCTCTCTCTCTCCCGCTTCCGCTCCTGCAAGAGTTCAACCTCCCTTTAAATGCTCGACTTGTTCGTTTTGGCAAGTTCACGGCGGCGAAGTGACTAGAATATAACGACTATATTGTCATGCACTACAGTCTTTCTTAGAGCCCTTTCTTAAACCCTTTCCGCGAGCTTTCCGTCATGGTGTGTTTCCGCCGTGCAATATATACCGTGTGTACACAACATGCGTGTACAATGTTTCATCCCTTCCGAAACATCCTGTACGTACAACTTAAGAGACTACGTCGGCCTGCTTGCCCTGGATTAAGAGGGATCCAACGAGCCACCGGTGGAGGACGGTCTCTCGGGTGTCTCCCTGCTCTCGTCCGTGCCGCCGCTACCTCTACCGTTTCGCATCGTCGTGGTGGAGGAGACGGTCGAGGCGTCCTGGATCTCTTCGTCGCGCAGTCTGGCCGCGGCGCGCCGTTGCCCGTTGCTGCTGCTCGCCGAGTCCGTGTCGTCCACGTATATTCTCACGTCAGATCCGATTGCGCCGCCCTCGCCGATGTGTACCCCGCCGTTGCCGCTGCCGGTGCCGGTGCCGGTGCCGTTTCGGCTGCCGTTGTCGTTGCCGCTGCCGTTGCTGATGGTGCCGGCCGCGCTGGCACTCACGGCGACGCTGAGGCTGGCGACAGCGCTTAGGCTGCCGGCGACGCTCGGGCTGCCGGTGCCGGTGCTCTCGCTCGCGTTGCCGCACGGTGACGGGACCTCGTCGGATCTGTCCTCGGTGGTGACGTAGATGTGGCTGTAACCCTCGCCGCGCATCATCGCGCTGTACTGATCGCTGGCGATGCTGGTGGTGGTGGACGCGCCGGTGGCGTCGTGCGTCTTCAGCTTGGACGGCCTCCTCTCGTTGATAACAGACTGCACGTCGAGGTCCTCTTGCGGCACCGTCATCAACGCCGTCGGACGTCTTCGCTCTTCCGTCCTCATCTTCGGCTCCTCCAGCCGAAGTTTGCCGCCGGCGTAGCCGTTCGCGATGCTGGGCGTTCGCGAGCAGCTGCTGGTACCGGCGCCCGCGCTCGCGCTCGTATCCGATTGCGACGGTGATTGCGTGTCGCTCGATGTCCGGCGGCTCATTGTCGCCTTGGACGGGTAGATCTCGGCGGTTGGCATGAGGTAACGGTCGCTCGTCAATTTCGGCGGGACGCTTAGGGTGCTGCTTGAGCCGGGGGAAGGGATCAGCGAAGGGCTGGTTGGCGGCTTACTCACGGTTAACAGGGACTTATTTTCACGCGGTTCGCTGGTAATCACCTGCAAAATTGATGTCGACTATGCAATTATATATTTCATAATTATATTTCATTTCATTAATCCCAGATGATAATTTTTGTAAACATCAGAAAATATCTTTTACTAATTGTAAGAAAAAGAGAATTTTATTATGTAATCCTTTTTTATGATTATATATATGTGATCGGTATACGTTACATCTCATTCAGCATATGAAATCTTACGCTATCGAAATATGATTTCTTACCGGCAACTTCTGACGTTGTACACGACTGACGTCTTGACTAGTTGTGGCGTAGCTGCGATGTGGAATAATTCGAGGCACGCTCAGATTGCTCACAGGTTTCTCAAAGACCTCGGCGACCTCGAAGTGCATCGGCAGCAGTGACCTTCGTTGATGATGGCTTGAATGAAAAGTTTGCCGGCGTTTCGATTTAAACTTGGACGGTCTCGAACTGCGGTAAAATGAATTACGACGTTTCTCGTCCAAGGACATGGAAATTGAGGCATCTGAAAGATAGAAGAGCCAGTTATTTTTTATAATGAGACGCAATGTAATATCAGAGGCAAAGATGTAATAATATTATTACAATAACCAGCTTAAAAATAGTTAGTAACGCTCTCACCATCGATGTTTCTCTCCCTCGGTGGATTGTAAATAAAGTTCGCAGGTAAAGACCGAACTTTGGCCAATCCTGGTCTCGTCCTGGCAACGTGTATTTTCTCGTTTACCACCATTGATTCGCGCTCCTTGTCATCATCATCGTCATCTTCTTCATCACCGTCCACTCTACCATTCAAGGCAATGTCGTCCTCATCTTCCTCTTCAAGAAGTTCTTCCTGCTCCGCCGCTAATTCTCTCTCCAATTGCGTTTCCATATCGAGCTCGTCCTCCATCTGGAATTAAAGAAAATATTGTACTTTGTATTGTAATAGTCAGAATAATGATCAAAGTAAAATCGAATCTGTTGTATGAAATTATCTCGAAACGTCACCTGTTTGTGACTTTCCTCCAAATGTTTCATCAGTACAGCAACGACGACGTTCACTAGTACAAACTGCGCCATCAGAACAAAAATCACGAAAAATATCGGCGCGATGATAGTGCTCACGCAACAATTTTTAACACAATCTGCTGCATCGTCGCAATCGTCCCTCAGCGTGTCCTTCATGATTCCATTCCAGTTGTCACCAGTGGCGACACGGAAAAGCGTCAAAAAGGCCATGCCAAAGTTACTAAAATGCGCGTGCTCGCCAAGACCTTGGCAAGGCATTTCGTCGTTGCATTCTGCGATAAAAAATTAGCAACGGTTACAAAAGTTACTTGATTATTTCCATGATAAGAGCTAACCAAATTATTAGGTCTGTTCTTTATCGCCGCACTACTGCACTAGTGCAATAAATTAGAACGAGAAAAAATATATTTGTTTTATTCTAACTCATTGCACTAGTGCAGCAGCGCGGCGATAAAGAGCAGGCCCATTATCTATTGGAATAACAATTACCTAGTCGACCGAAGAGTTCTACCCCTAGCGCGGCAAATATAAAGAAGAGTAAAAAAAATAACAGCCCCAGGTTGCCGACCTGCGGCAATGCCTGCATCACCGTGTCCAAGAGGGCACGTATGCCCTTCGCCATTTTCAAGAGCTTCAACACCCGAGCTATTCGCAACACTCGCATTACGCGAATTATCGTTGGATTAATGGGAATAATCTTAGACTCGACCTCTTCCAGCACGATGCCGACTACTGATAGTATTACTATCCCCACGTCCAATTGGTTCCATCTAAGAGAAGAATGCTACTATGTAAGAACCTTCTTTCTTATAAAATTATAATTAACGTTGCGCTTATCTTACAACCAACGACGTGACTCTTAATAAACGTGTAAAAGTACTGAAAAGAAGAAAAGGGTGCTTACTTATCCTTCAAATAAAGCTGCACGCCGAGGGCGACAAGCTTCATTATGGATTCGAGAATGAAGACTGCGGTGAAGAAATAATTGAAGATTTTCAATGCGTAAGTGAGCGCCTTCGGCATCATGTAAAACTCCATCGCCATCGTGACGACGTTGAGACCGATGACGGCGGCGATCGCCAGGTCGAAGTACTTGGACGTCACGACGTTGTGGACGAACAGTCGCGCTTTGGAATAAGTGGTGTAATACGGTGGTTCGTGCATCTCTGAAAAGTATAATCGTCATTGCATACATCGGTATCTCTCAACTTGCAATCTGCTGCGTGATCGAGAAGCGGCATTAACCTAGTTGACCCGACGGCCACTCACTTCGTCTTTTTTTCTCCATCTGCAACGCGCGCTTTGCCGCCCTTCGCACGCGCTCTTCTTTTTCCTGCTCTTCGCGGCACCTATGAAAATTCTCGACCACCACGCCGACGAACATGTTCAGCACGAAGAAGCCCACCAGCAATATAAACGCAATGAAATACAGTAATCGCCATTCAGAGTAATTTTCGATAGGCTGTAATTAATTTTATGTTTTATCAGATTATTGAAAATAAGGCGAGTATTTTAATTAAATCATATTTTTATAGACATAAACAATGAATCAAGAGCAGCGCTGCTTCAAATACTTCAAAGACTATCATGCAAATTAATTATCTGCTTGTTTAAGTCAGAATTTGTGGAAGAGTATCTTTGTGATTAACTAACAGGAAAAATATTTATTTTCATTTGTTCTGATTTTCTCACCTGCTGATCAACTCCAACAGCGTCTAGACCGGTGTACATGATATTTACCCATCCGTCTCGCGACGATAAGACGAATAACGACATAAGGGCTTTGCCAAGATCATCGAAATTGTACTTCCTGTTTAACCACATGTTTCGCTTGTCCGCCAGGCAATCTGTTTTATTGCGTATATTCTTGATATCGGGGCCTTCGCAATAATAGAACGCACCCTTAAACAGTTGCACCCCGAGAATACCAAAAATCACGAAAAATGTGCAGCAGATGAGAACGATGTTGCCGATAGGTCGTAATGAAGATAGCAATGTCTGAACGACCAGCTTTAACCCAGGCGCACGATTGATGACTCGTAAAGGTCTCAGCGATCTTAGCAGTCTAAATACCTGTGTTTTTTCAGAAACGATTAATTAGAGAAAAACATACAACATAGGCATTAATTCAAAAAATTAATTAATTTATATATTTATTACAATTTACCCAGATAAATATTTTATTATTATTCGTTTATATTAGTCGGAATAAGTTGTGCTAGTGAAGATTAAAGATTATAACATATTTATTAACAAGTAATAATCTTACCCTCAATATGCCAAATATTCTGGGGCTACTGGCCGAGAGCAACGACATTGATAAATCAATTATAGAAATGATAACAAGAGATCCGTCCATAATATTCCAGCCTGATGTAAAATAAGCATCTGGACCATACAACATACTCGTTGCAACAACCTAAAAAAAAATAACATTGCAAATTATGCGCGATTTCATAATTTTTCTTTTTCAGTAAAACAAAATTTTCGAGACGTCAATTTCGTCCGATATTATTATGTAAATGTTACAGATGAAATCTCATCACGCTGGTACGTTACCTTAATAAACATCTCGATGGCGAAAACAGCAGTAAAAATGTAATTCGCGGTGGCCAGAAAAAGTCTCTCGCGACTGTCCGGCGGTATGTTCGGTCGTTCCATTGCCAGAGTAATACAATTTAATCCGATAAATAGCAGTACCACATTATCGAACCATTTTTGATCCACGAGCCATTGACATAAAATGCGAAATCTGCAATACCGAAAACACAATGAATCATAATCACATATCTTCTTTATGGATGTGTAAAAAAAATTTGCTAATTATTCGTTCAAGTTTAATTCAATAATAATGTTATATAATAGAATCTGCATTTATTTCTAGCGGTTAATTTATTCGATTACATGTTTACTATTTTTTATTATTATATTTCAACACTCTTTGCCACAAATTTTTAAATGTTAATCACGTTACTCCTATTTATAGTATTACCTGTTATTTGGTGGGAATAAGTACAAGGAATAATTGTCGCGCTCCTGCAGGCAGCCCTTAGGTTCAAAAAACATGAATATCTTTTTGATTCTCTCGATGCTGCTCGCGCTACCGTGACCGTTCGATGGCGGCGTTTGCTCGCCGCCCGTTCTCGGACGTTCCTCCTCTTGTTCGTGGAATCGCTTGATTCTCGGCAGTGGACCGGTCTCCATCGAGAGATTGTTGATCGTGCGTGGGGTCGAGGACGGCGCGAGCATCTCGTCCAATGGCAGCGTCTTCCGCGTGGACGTCTGAACGTTCTCGTATCCGCGCAGCGAATTCCTCCGCGAAAGCTCACCGATCCATCGCATCTGCAAGTCAACATTTCAATAATCGTATTCTATAAGAATTCGTGGAAAATCCTTCCCTTCTAAAGTTCAAAATAAAGATCACGATGTATAAAACGCAATACAATTCTACATAAACCTTACAATTATATGTAAATCTATTTATTCTCGTTATAACATTTTAAACAGTACTTTCTAATATTAAAGACATCAATGAATATCTAAATCAATACGATACTGCGATATGAAGTAAGCACGACAGCAAAGTAATAATTTATGACTTAGAAAATGTCAACAAAGTTATTTTGCCGTAACTCACCTGATTAGGCGTAACTGTGTAACGACGAATCGACCACGGGCCATGGCTTTCGAGCGAATTATTAGGACTCAAACTACGATTATTGCTTGTCAGGACGGTAGTTCGATTATTGGGCGCGTCGCGTTGTGTATCATTCCTTATCGAACCGTGTAAATAACCGCCATTAAATCTGCAAGAGGTCACATATTAATTGTTATTATTACAACATTTATATTATATTTATTTTGTTACTTTCGCATTAATTTAATATAAAAAATTAACAACAAATTTTGCGAAAATTCATCTGAAGAAACAACTGCGTTAAATTTGTCCGCTAAATCAGCTCTAAATGTTGACAATTAATTATTTTCATCTCCCGCGAGTGATTCGGGATAAATAATATTTTTATCAACTTACGTTAGATTGGATCCAACGAGAGTACTGCGCCCGTTATTGAGTACAGTCGTATGGCTGGGGTGTTCGTCATCGCTATGCGACCACCGTTTCCTCCGTAAAGATGGCCGTGACAAGCGCCACGAGTATCCTCTCTGTACCCTCGGCGGACTGAAGTGGAAAGAGGCGGTATCAGAAAAATGAGAACGTCATTTAATGCAACCGAGGAGCGGCGAAATGCAGAAATACCTGGAACTCGAGTCCCTCGTCGAGGGATTAACGACGGCCGTAACGAGGCTTATGCGTCTCGGGAATTGACCAGCTATTAAGTTATTCGTCGGTATTTTGTTGGATACGTCGGGCAGCTTTAGCAACCCCGAGGGTATGCTGCACTGACTCTGCGAATACAAAGCACCCGTCGTTATCATATTTTCTCATAATAATGTAGCCTTCTTGAGCTGGTGTTCTAACTAAATGCAGGAGGGAACCTTTCGAATTCGAAAGTGCGTACGACAATTTTATCGAGATATTGACTGACGAAGTTCGAATTATAAGAAGGAAAAACGGAGCAATTTCTATTTTTTCAAGTATAGACGCGAATATCTCATTATATCAATTGCGCAAACTTCCGCCTGCGCGTAACGGCGACGGGCTTTTTATTGAAATGAAACAACATACGCCAGATCGATCGATCGACTCGATTGAAAGGGCAGCAGCCGGATAAACAGCTCGGCAATTGAGGTCTCTGTAGCCGACGTCCAGCGTGGTGTTCGGGGAGTCTTGTGGAGTGGCTGCCGTATGAGTGATTATCGGCGGCTGACCCGCCACACCCATCATCTTGCTCTCTTTCTGGATGTTACACTTAGGTTCATCGATCCGCTGCTTCCACACGCTGTTCTGCTTCTCCCTGTTGTCCTTATACTTCCTGAGCTCCTCAGCGCTCTGCCACGAGTTCTTTTGATCCTGCAAATTGCGCGAGGGAAATTGATGCCGACAATGAGATAATATGACGATTACAAATGATGTAATCTAAGATAAGTCAACTTATTTGATAAATCTCGTGACAATTCTACTCATGTTTCTTCAATTGTAAGTAATGAATACGCAATGTATAATAGAAAAATCGGAAATAACGTTTTTTCTCGTATATTTAACTTATTTTGTACATTTGAGATATTTTGCCGATCTTTATACAGCATTAGGAAAGACATTTCCTGTAAAAGCTCCAAGAAGAGTTGGGCGGAAAGAATATTCCAAAATAGAGTGACCTTCGCAATCAATCTTCTCCGCGTGACAGAAAACGGAGAATAAACGAGCGTACACTACTAGATTTATTTATTTGGAGCAACCGCGAGCAACTACCTGGGTATACGTATCGCTGTCAGAGATCGAATGTGATCCCGATATTCTCGACGAGCCGTCCTCGCTGCCCATTCCAGCCTCCTTTGCAGCGAGTCTTTTCGCCAATTCTCTCTGCTCTCGTTCTCTCCTCTCGTTTCTCTGCGAAATACACCACCAGTTATTATGTTCTCTATATATAATTGTATATGTAATTGTAAATTAAATTTTCATAAATATATTTGAGATTTAAATTTAACAATTTCCATTGCAATGTAAAACAGACATTGAATTAAATTTTTAATACAAATTGGAAGATTTAAATAAATGTCACATTATTTATGTGCATTTTTGCATCTTCTTCTGCACTACACGGCAAACTATAATGCGGAACGCATCACACTGAAGAAAAATAGCGTGTTATTGTCCAATTCCTACCTCTGACGAGAAACCTTCAACGAGAATGGCGACTAGAAGATTAAAGAGGACGTAGTTGCCGAAAGTCATCAACGCTACGAAATAAAGTGCTGCCCAATGAGACGTCTTCTGCATGCCATTGAAGAGGACGACGTTCCAATCTTCCTGCGTGAGGATCTACATAAAAAGAGGAATGGGAAGAGACTCCCCTGCATATAAAATGGTGTAGATAGCTACGCTTAATTGGTAAGGCACGTGATCGGCAAGACGTTCTTTCTTTCGAAGCGTGCCAAAAATTTATGTAGCGTAAAAATTTATGTAGTAAAACATGCTCACGAAAAAATCTCACGTCTTTGGTCAAGATTTAAATCGTATATGTGTGTAAATGTATATGTGTGTTTGCAATGTATAATGAATATGGTCAAATAATTGAAATCATCGGACAAATGAAACAATGTAACGAATTTACAGTAACGAAATTAATAATTATAACGATATTATGATATTATTATGCAATATATTCAACACTTAAGATTTTATGATATCTATTAACTTAGTCGTTAGAATATTAATGTTAAAACGTTGGTGTCAACATACGTATTTTAATTACAATGTTTCAAATATTGAATTATACGTTACGTTTATATATAGTTATTTACATTTATATAACTTAAAATACAAAAATATATTAAGTAATTTGATCTAATTTGCATTAATTAGATTCAGAGGAAAACAATTTATTTTTACAGGATATTTTTTAAATCATTTTTATTAAAACCACTTGGATACATGCAAACGCGAGAGATCGGCGTACAAAACAAATCGATGTCACACCGATTCAAATACCCGATAGAGACGCACGAAACGTTTTGCCAACCAGTGTCGTAAATACTTTACGTAAAGATGCATGCGTCATATTTTCTATCACGAATTTCTCTTAGCGAGAGCTTTCGTGTCTACCCACGTATTCGTTTATCTATTTTTATCAACTCTCCAGTCTATCTTCTACTTCTCCTTTTAGCCTGATAACGTTACACGCTGTTTGAAAATTTAAGAAATTAATTAACATTCAAAGGAAATTAACTCGACGTACCGAACGATTAGTATCGAGCGTTAGTAGGATTGTTATTTACATGCGCAAAAAATATATCATAGTAAATATTGTTAATATTCCGTCAAATCCACATAAAATCAATTTAAACAACTTTTTGCGTGTACAATAACACAAAAATAAGATTAAATGGTACACACAATTAAAATGCAACTGTTGACATATTCGTTATTCAATTTATTAATATTTACGAACGTTACTTTTTTTTCAAATTATCGTACAAATATCTCAAATGAACGCACAGATGTGCCACTCAATATTTACATTACGTAAGAATTACAGATTAATTCAGCAGCGACAAATTTAGAAAGTTATCGATACGCCATCAGTAGACTGCATCATAGAACAGAAATATAAACGGAAACACGTGATAGAAAGGCAGAAACTCGTTGGAGCTTCTACGGCACATTAGTTGCTTTACATGGACGATGCGTGTGCTGAATCGAGATCACAACACGCTCGTGGAGTAAAGTCGTCGCCGCGCAGTTTGATCTGCGCGA
This sequence comes from Tetramorium simillimum, assembly GCA_011636635.1. Lineage (NCBI taxonomy): Eukaryota > Metazoa > Arthropoda > Insecta > Hymenoptera > Formicidae > Tetramorium > Tetramorium simillimum. The sequence goes on along the minus strand of VBVQ01002401.1, from coordinate 1,298 downwards.
GCGAACGGAATGGTGAACGTGAACGTCGACATGTATACGTATATATCGATTGCACGCATGTAAATACAAAACAACCATTAAAGGCTCTGTCACTCGGCGCGGATAACAAAGAGAGAAGAATGGACGAAGCGTGGGCGGGCTCAGGGAACAGTGGGATCAGATGTCGGGGGGATCCGTTTGCTCAACACGAAGAAATATATGTATATATACATATATATATATACGATCCGGCGATCTGTACAGAGTGAGAACGTGGACACGAATATATAGACATAGGAGAAAAAAGACCGTGTACACGAAAAATTGGCTACGCATATATACGTGTATGTCGCTTTAAACGTGTGATTAAAAAAAAAAAAAAGTACCGTTATGACATAGCGTTAAGAGAGGGAGGAACAGTGGTACCTGAAAAACAGTGACTAGTGCCCAGACGATGTCGTTGAAATGTTTGCGATCACAGCGACACAATGGGTGCCGCGAGACCACCTCGGTACAGGTGCAGGGCCGACTCCGGTCCTCCCACATGCAAAACTTACCCCCGAACAGGTACATCCCTAGGATGCTGCAACCGAGACAATCCGCTGGCCTAAAGTATCCCCGCGATAGAGATCAACAGTGGGGTGAGGGGGGGGACCGGTGGTAGACGGGATTGGGACTTGGGACCATCGGCGTTTAGCGTCTCCGTTCTCCATCATATACTATATATATACATACGGCGATCCTGTCGTACGAGTGATTAATTACGCAGGAAGTATAATTGATTAACTTTTATCCGGTCCATAACGACCTCTCTGTTACGTCAGTGACATTTGGGTGCGAATATTGTACGAACACTGACGTCATTAATGTCCGATCATTAGTATTTTTGCATCAACTGGCAGCTGACAGCTGACCACAAAGTTGGTGATCTGTAAAATATATCCGGATGGGAAAAAAGACAGAAAATTTAGCATAAAATAATGCATCGTTTTACTACTTGTTTAATAAAAATAATTGTATATGTGATTTTTAGCTCGCTTTTTGGATTGTCAGAATACACGATAAAAATGTTTATTAAATAAATCTCGTGTCAGCCTACAGTTCGTTATTTTTGTGCTTAAATGCTCAAAGTAACGATCTAGGTTTAAAAGCTCATATTTTAAAAATACTTTCACAAAGAGAAATGTCTATTTTTAACTCTTATCGTTTATGTGTGTGTGTGTATATATACACGATACAAGACTTTTTCGATTTTTCCATTCATCGTGCCAATAGATATATATTACAGATATAAATATCCGACTTTAACGCTTTTATAC
>VBVQ01002400.1:1949-25292 GCA_011636635.1 Tetramorium simillimum | reverse complement strand
GTATGAAGGATATTTCAATATGGCAACTACGCTTTATCGTGTCGATCAACCGCCCAAGAAACTGCAGTTTGGGAAAGATTAATTTCTATCTATATAAATTTTTACAGCAGATTAGACTTTATCAAACAATTTTATACCAAAGAAATGATTATTAGCAACAAAAAAGACATGTGATATTGTATTTTGCTTATTATAGAAATTTATCTAAGAAATTCCTCTTTATATGAATAAGAAATAAATATATATATTTAAAGAAACAAAAATAACAAGATCTGCTTTTTTTTCAAATCTTTTCCTTCCATATTAAGATTGAATTGTACGAATCCGTACAAATTTAGTTAGCTCGCGAATTAATAATTTATTTGCAATTTCACGAAACAATATTATTAAAACCAACCGTGTTAGTGTTTGTTATGTTTACGTTCTTTCTATTCGTTTTGGAGAAATACCGTGCTCTTGCCAAAATGCTTTGTGCGAACATCTATAACTTTAAGAAGAACAAGCCTATCAGGTACATTAATATAATAATGAAAATCTAAAAAAAAAATATATATATACACATACATATATCGGTAAATGATTATTATATATTTAAGCTTTCGCATATTCTAACGCGATATTATTTTCATCATTAGAACACATTAGAATATAAGACATTTATATAAATTATTGAAAATAATTGCAAAGAAATATTTGTACTGTCATAAGCATTATAGATTTTCAATAATTCACAATTCATATAAAAAAATTTTGTAAAGAATTACTAAAGTAGAAGATATATTAAAAAAAAGACGATGATTTGTTTTCCATAAAGACATTTCATTTGGATTGTAATTTGAAAAATACACATTTAATAGTGTATCATGATTGAAAGCTGTTATCAAATAACATATTTGATTTCTATAAATTTTGTTTAGATATAAAATTCAGGCAAGGATTATAAGACGATTTGAAACATAAAAGAAGCACATTCAGAACTGTAGATGATTAAAAATCGTATATCTTAAAAATCACTATATAAATTTTAGTTATTTCAAGCATATTCAATAAAATAATAATTTTTGAATCTTGTGTACTTTTGTATAGTATTTTTCTGAACAAATTTATAATACTAACAAATCAAAATTACTTATAATTTGTTGATTTTCTCGATTTCGTTATTTCAATTGTATACAGTTCTTTGTCTTACAAATTGCATATTATGGAACAGATGAAGATAATACCAATAAACTTGTTCATGCCTGAAAAAATAAAACTAGCCGAAAGTACATATATACACAGTTTTACATATAATTTATTTTCAAGAACATGATCATACGTATAATACTTATTTTTCGTACTTATTTGTTTTTCTATAATAATAGTTGTACAGAATGAATTGAGTATAGATATCGGAGAAGCCACAGTGGAATGGGTAGATTGTCCCGATTTGACAGAATCCCCTTTTAATTTTGCGGCACCAGGTGAAAGATACACACTGTGCACCTACAGTGGCGAGTACTATCGTGAGACTGAACTGAATGATAACACGAAGTATTTGGGATATTTTTCTCCAGCGACCAAGCTTTATCGTATTGATCCCGTACATACCTATGTTTCAAGAAATGGCAAACTTCTTCTGTTTATAAAATTGTTAGCAGACATGACAACTTTTTATTTTATTTTAGTAATGATATAGTTGATTATATCGATTTGGATTTTCAATTTTTTTAAATTTCTTCCAAAAATTTTTCTTTTAAGAAATATTTTTAAAAATTTTCCATTTTTTTTACTTATCATACTTTCAATGTTTTTTTCAGATATTTCTCTGCTAATTATAAAATTTGTGTATGTGTCGATTCATCTTCAATATAATTAATCTACATTTATACATTAGCAAGAGATGCTAAGCTTAGTTTTATCTATGTAATAAATAGATTTTAATTACAAATAAAGCAAATATTAATTGACATTGAAATATGTTTATTAGTAAAGTATCGCAAAAATTCGCTTTGTAATTCGACCATTTTGGCAAATTGCAATTGAATAATGATCGCGATACTTTCGCTTGAGCGTATCCCATTCCTTATCGATCACGTTCGCGACTCTCCTCTGTTCTTTGGAACATGCGATCTCTTTATTTTTATTAGCATATATCGACAACCTCCCCTCACGGTCGTCGCTCCGAATCTTCCTAACGTCATTAATCCGCAATAATCCGTTGGTCGTATAAGTTATGCTAATTGCGGACGAACGGAGTCGCAGATGCGTCGACGGGCGGACGATGACAGTATGGTTTGAGCTAATTGTCGATCTCCTCGCGTATTCTCGCCCCAGTGTTCCCGACATACATATTCGCGATGAAGTTCAGCATAGAGTCCACGGCTTCTTACAACAGCATCCACCCGGCTTATCACTATACCGAGCAGTTCGCCAACAATGGTGAAACTTATCGGGACGGTACCAAGTGGTACGGGGTCTTTCTGGCATTTGTGTCAGGTACTTTCTTCACCATCAGCTCTGCCTTGGTCAAGGCGATCCGCAACGTGGATCCCATGATTCTACTGGCCATCCGTGCCTTGGCGCAGATCCTGACGATGGCCGTTGTGGCCTGCAGATCGTCCGGCGATCTCTTCGGCCCTTCCGGTCAAAGAATACTCATACACTTTCAGGTAAAACTCGCTCGTTTGCGAAAAGAGCGACTCAATAATCCATTATTTGTACAGATCACGGGTCCATTGATTGCCAATGTTTTTTAATTTTATAATTGGTACTCGCTCGGACAATCTGATTACATGTCATCAGTTCTATGACAGAAATGTCGGTCACTCTACACGCGAAACTAGTCGCTTTCTTCTTATCTGATTACGCACATGTAAATGATTACGGCACTTATCCGCAGGCGCCCGCAGCTTTTCTACGACGTGTATCATATTAATTGTATTAAGCCGGAAAAGATCGGCGACGAATATTATTCATTCATAACATCTGCGTCTGCATGCGTTAGCAAAGTTTAGCCTCTCAGAAAAACTGAGAGATGTAAAGACGAAGCTTATGTTCTTCAATTTCTTTATATATTACTATTATCGATATAATAAAATTTAATAATATAAAACTTAGAGATAATAGTGTAATAACATTAAACTGTTATGATAAACGCGTTAATAAATCTTTTTATCTTGTTAAAGAAAAAATCTTATTCTACTATCCATCTAATTGTAATGAAAATTTTTAAGATTTAGCAAGAAATATTTATTTTCGTAGAACAGAGTACATAAACTCTGCTTCTTCATGCGCTACATTGATTTATAATTTTTCTTTTTTTCCAGGGCCTGGTAGGCGGCATGACCCTATCATTACTATACTATAGTTTTCGAGAATTACCTTTAGGCGATGCCACCACGATCATCTTCAGCTCACCGGTGATCGTCATCGCGCTGTCCTTCCTCTTTTTGAAGGAACCATGCGGTGTCCTACGCGTAATGGTGGTTTGCGCACTCTTGGCGGGCGTTGTCCTCGTTGCCCGACCACCCTTCTTATTCCAGGTAATCAAAAGAATAAAGAAAAATTAAAGAGAATTTACGTAACTCACCCAAATATCAACGAAGATGAGCTCGACAGCCAAAGTCGAGGAAACATTATTACAAAGCAAGGATATATCAATTTTTTTAAAAACTTGAGACAAAGATGTCAAATTTACAATCGAGAAATTATCAAGTTCAAATTAATTTTAATTGACACGAATCAGACTGTCTTCGCCCTCCATTGCTCGATTGAGATCTTTTCTCTTTCAGATGCATCGCGCTGAAAGTTACAACCTTATGGGGTATCTGTGCGCCATCCTGGCCACCCTCTTCACGGCGCTCAATATCGTCGTCATGAGAAAGTGCTCGGAGATCCATTACTCCATCCTGGTGCTGAATCTGTCGTGCTGGTCGTTCGTCTCCGCCGTGCTTTTCTATTTCACGGTGTCCGGTCACGGCAGCGTTCACGAGCTCTACAAGTTCCGGCTGCCGCACGACTGGTTTACCTGGGGCCAGATTCTGCTGGTGGCGTTGACTGGCCTCAGCGGCCAGGTGCTGGTGACCAAGGCGCTGAAGATCGAGGGCGCGGGTAAGGTATCAGTCACCAGATCGTTGGACATCATCCTGGCGTACCTAATCCAGGTTTACCTATTCGGCGAGAAACCCACATCGACCAGCCTGACTGGCGCGATCCTCATCATCTCTTCCGTCATTTGCATGGGCTTCGAGAAGGAAATCTATTCGATCTGCGACTTCATTCCCTAGCTAACGAATCATTCGAACAGTTGAACATTAGACACGATGGACGCAAGGGGAATAAAATTGCTGAACATGGGGCCTGTTCTTTTTCACTGCTGCACCAGTGCACGAAGTTAGAACGAGAGAAAGTATGTTTCGTAGTGCAGCAAAAAAAGAACAGGCCCATGATTTCAAATTACGCTCTGTAAATAAGAACAGATGAATCGCGAGCGACAAAATTCACACATGCAATTTTATCTATTATTTTTAAAAAATCTCAATCTAGTCAGAATATTATGGAATATCAACGCGCTAAATACTAATAAATTTTTAACGATAATTAAGATCAACAAATATTTAATCGTTCAACTTCTTACTGGAACAAGCTTCTGGTATCGCACATTGAAGGAGTGCCGATTCTCAAGTGTAACATTTCCTTTTTTCCGTATTTTTTTCTAATATTCCAATTCTTAAAATGACACTATATAATAAACATTAATCATCTAATATAATTTCAATAATAGTGTAATGATATAATAATGATAATAATATCAATAATAAAGATATACAATCAGTTTGAAGACAAATCCACACGTGTAAATATATATAGGTGATATAATCGGATAGAAATGCATATTTAACGCGTATATTTATACATATATATATGTATATAATAAATTCATATATATACATATATATATCTCGATGATTTATTCAATGGGAAAGAAAGATACAACTACGATTAACAGTAAACCACTATACCATATCCAAGGTAATATAATTATTTACATTATATTTGTTTCTCTACTGTCCTGACGAAACGCGCATGGATGCGCGCAACTCCTATTAATGTCACTGGACAACGGACGCTACCTCTCCTTGCTTTTGACAGTGTGCTTACAAATCTATATATATATATATATGTATATTATATACTTCAGAACTTAGTTTACAATTCGAGTGATAAATGTAACGTAAAACATACACATTTTCTTCCTCGCGTTCTCCCTCTCTTTTATCCTCTCTCATACGCACTTTGCTGCTGCTATCATTTTTTCTCCCTCTTTCGAAACGTATGAAATCCTCGTTTTGTTATATCCTACAGCTAATCTTATTCTACGTTCTGCCTTACGATTAAAAAGAAGTTGCACAATTACTTACATTATGTACGAGTGACTTCTCGCGCTTGAAAAAGGTATGTGTACATATATATTTCACATATATAACGTTGCTTTATTCTGCTTCGCTTTCTGCCTCTTCATTTAACATTTTTTTCTTTTCGTTTCGCAGCTTCCACCGCCGCTGCTACTTCCGATACCTTATGTCCCTTGATGTAATCGCATCTGCGCCTAATCTAATCCCTGCGACACGTACGGCTCAATTTATTTGGATAAACGGACGATCGAGGGTACATACATATCCGTAGCGCTGTAACACAGGAATGTAATCGCGCACGGTAGAGTTCTTTTGCACAGAAGAAGGGCGAGGATCGAACGATTTTACTCACGTAACATTCGCATTAACGCCTCCTGCGTATGTGTAAATATATATACAGATATATATTTACATATAGATTCTTCCGATATTATTTTTTTTCTTTTTATCTTACATTGGTCATATGATTTTCGTCCCCGAAGCATAATTCTTGCGGCTGTACAAGTAAGGGACACCTCGTGCTGTTACAATAATCTTCTCGCCTTCTTCCCGATCCTCATACGAAGTAGTTCTCTCTTCGCGTCGTACATACATGTATATAAATCTATATAATATTGCTAAAAGGAAGTTGTGTTAGCCTTGTCGTGCAGCGTGGTGGCATGCGATAGAAAATGCTACGATACAATTAAGCGCCTCTCGAATGAGATCGTAAAGATCGGATAAGATCGCGCCGGGCAAACTCTCTCTTCATCACCGTTTTTTTCAACGATCGCTGACGCTCACGACAGATTTCCAGATCTGTTAACTAAAAAGAATATGATCGCTGATTAAAAAAAGGAAAAGAATAGTTAATAATCGTCAAATCGATTACTAATTCTAATTAAAATTCTATATCACTTTCCTAAACATCCTTATGATTATCTTCTTTTTTTTTTGGCTACAATTCGAAGACTTTCCTCGCCGATACGGTCTCGTCCAATCTCACGATATCCAAAAAAACTCCTTTCGGAAATCTGCTCGCCAACATTTTCATTAACTGTCGAATCTCCCCAAGTTCTCGTCAAAATCGAATGTTCCTTCGATCCGCTCTTTCTTCTTTTTCCTCCCCAGTGAAAATGAAAACGAAGGTTTGGATAGGCACTGCACGCCGCCGATTCTCATCACAGTATCAAACAATAAAATGTACATCTTATCGCGAAAAAACGCGCGCTTCGAGAATGCGAAAATTTTCATCGTATTCAAAATACGTTTTGGCTACAAAAATAGGGCACGCGCGCTCGTTCCTTTTTTTTTTGCCACTTTAGCTTTTCTCCTTTTTTGGCTTCTTTTCGATTTTTTTTTTTTTTGATTGATTGCCTTAATCAACGCCATGGAGGTATAAATATAAATGTTTAAAGTACATATGTCGAGCTAAAGATACATTCGGATGTTTCTTCCTTTTTCCTACACATTCAGTAAAAGATTGTTCTATTACAGCATATTATACAGTGTGCGTCATTCTTTCTTTCTTTATGTTTTGTTCATTCATTCGTTCACTCCCTTTTATTCCCCTTCTCTCCCTCCCATCCCCTCTCTCATTCTATCAGCATTAAAGTTATACGGTACTGGTGATACAAAAATGAGTTCTGTTTCTGATAATTAATACTTCGAATACATGATACGATTAATAAAAATATCGCTATCAAGACAATGTTATCCGAATAATTCGAAAAATTCGAAAGACGGCAAGTGTGCATAGTGATCCATTATAGTGAAATCCAAATCTCTTCGTCGCCAAAACTGTCTCACAAAAGATTGGGTATATCTTTGAAAAATAATATCGCATACATTATACTTATTCTTGAATTAACTACATAATTCTAGAATATCGTAATTTTAAAAAACGCTGAGTTCTTAATTAACGAATAATAGTATTAATTTATGTAACTTACGCAAATATTTATGACAACAAAGAGGATTCATTAATTAAATAAATAAATATCTGAAACACTCATGGATCTGATAATGAAAAGTATACGTCTTCGAGATTTAAAATAACATAAAATGTATTAATCTCTCGCATATAACTCCGACGTATTTCTTTTAATTAACGTTTCTATTCCATAGAAACTTAAATGAGATCTTTTCTTTATGCGATATACAATTGCCATATAAAAAAAGATATCCGAAGTAGAAAAAACTTATAAACTCGCAGAACGCAATAGAATAAGAAATTTATAGTCATTTATTATATATTGAAAGAATAATAGCCACGTAACATTTTTATACAATTTTGAATGTAATATATGTATTTTATATTACATACAAATACATACATATATATATATATGTATATATATACATATTAATATGCATAGATGATATATGTAATATAATACATATAGGTATATTCACAATTCGCGATCTTAATTTTAACGATTTATTTTTCCTGAGCAAAAAATGAGACGAAAATGTCGAAGCTGTAATAATTTTATAAATAGGAAACACTTATAGTAGATGAATCAAGTAGTCTAAAGTTCGTGCATTCAGAGATACATTGCACAGTGATAAAGATGCGCTTGTATTTTTCTCCACCCCTTATGAAATAATTACATGTAGATACTAATAATTGAGTTACATTTAAATATGGAAAATAAAAACATTACACATGCTAATAATTATTACTACATAAAAATATTGCAAGATGTAAAAATAATAAGTAAGACAATGTAATACACTGTCAATATATATATTCATGAAATCACAATTTCAAAAGTAGGAGCATCTTTATCACTACGGGATCCCTGAGTGCACCAACTTTACCTGATCTACTATAAATGCTTCCCATTTGAAAATTTATTTTAGCCTCGACATTTTTTCATTTTTTGGTCAAGAATTTATTAAAATTACGATCAATTGGAACATCCTATGTACATATTTATATACATATATACATACATATATGTATATTATTATTCTATGATACCAAAAGATAACTTAAGAATATACTTAATGTATGTACAAGAACATAAAGTCATTAATTTTGTAAAATCTGACGTGTTCAGATCAAACGAAAATCCATTTTTATATGATAGTAGGTGGGTCGCGGTTTGTTTAGTATTCGAGACAGTGCTTACATCAGAATTGATTCTCTCTTTTGCTTTGCTATTGTAAAATTATAATGGTGCACGGTTGTATCTTATTTAAAGAATTGATTCTAAAGAGATGATTATATAATCATTCGCGAAACACACTAAAATTGAGTTACAAATAGAAATTGACATTCACACAAGAGTATCCTACGTGCAATGTTCATTTATTCTGTGTACAATTAATCTTTCTTTTTTAGAATCACTCAAGATCTTTGACGATTTTTATAGAATCGTCATCAATTCAGTGTTTCATGCATTCTTATGTAATCAGTTGAAAGTGATACTGTATTTATTTCAACATCTCTTGTCTCATTTTTGACACATAAATATCCCCTTTAATCAAATTTCGCGTTCTCCCCTTCGAAGAAACAAAAGTTGAATTGATAGAATAACAAATTATATAATTATTGTATAACTGCAATAAAGATTTCAAGACACACGCAGGTGTTATCCTATATTGTTTGAAACTAACAAGTACTAAAACAAAGTCGCTGGCGATAGTAATTCAACTTTACTCTGCCTTTGCTCGATGAATTCAGCAAGCCAAAAATAAAATTCCATGAATTAAATTATACTCATAAACTTATGTAACAAATTTATGATTAAAATAATATCATTATGAAGTATAATCATATCGATGTTTAGGATTCCTTTTTTTTTTTCATTTTCATATTTTTATATTTTATATGAAAAATTGTGCCGTTTGTATCTCTATACATCTCTATTACTTTTCGATGGCGTGTCATAATATTTTTTGAGAAGTAGAAAATCGTAAAAATTACAATTTCGCCAATATATCAAATTTTAATATTATAAATTCTAAACCAAACAAAAATTGCAAACAGTACAAAAGAGATATGATAACGAGTTGCACGGGTCAGATACAATGTAAAACAAATAGTTCCATTTCATATCATAATATATATTACGATAAAATATATATTATGTGTATATCACGATGCATATGCGATATAATGTATATACACATATACATGCATTATTTTACAATTCCTGGTATCGGATACATTCGTTCTGTCATAGTTTTGGTTTGGTCATCATTTATCCACTTTGAAACATCAGAAAAACATGAAAACTTAAGAATTATCCACGATATAATACAAAGAAACGGTTCCCAAGCAATGCTAATCGAATTAAAAATACGCAAAATACGAAAATTCGAGTGCGTCTATGGAGTTATAATAATTGAAAAAATTGTATTGATAGAGAATCGAGAATAAAATATAAGGAAATGTAAGGAAGAAGAAAGAGAGTGAATGATGAAGACAGCAGTGATGTTAGTGATAGAGGGAACTCAACGATCGTCGCCTTCTATAAAACAGCAACCTCATCCGTGATAAACAACTATGTTCGCGCGCGCGTGCGCGCGAGTTGATTAAACAAATATACTTAAAGAAGTAGAACAAACCTCCGCGCCGCTCTTCGGCTCGGACAAATTATTAAATCAAATGTGTATCGGCACGTGCACCAATAACTCGGCACGACTGGAGAACACTGCAGAGCACATCTCGCACGTATACTCCACCGTGTCCGGTATTATCGTTTCCGGAACATCGTCTACTGGCGCGATAACACTATGTACGAGCATCCTCGTTTGCGGTGCCGACTCCACCTTGACACTGAGCTTAACGTTGTCCACATTGCCCACTTCTTGCGGAGTGCTATGTGGCAATATGCTTTCGACCTCATCGTCTTGAGCGGTAACGACGCTTGCTTCAAAGGCTACTTCCAGATTACTGCCGTCCACTGCATGGTCCATCAGTCGTGCTGGATCGCTGCTGTCCTCCATATTATTATTGTTAGTATTATTATTGTTATTATTATTCCGTAACTGGTGGTGGTGGTGATGCTGCTGCTGTTGCTGTTGCTGTGTCGCATTTGTCTGAATCGATGCGTTTAATTCCTGCTTCACTGCTGTGGGCTTTTGTCTCTTAGCCCTCTTCGTGGTGCCTGATGGTTTTCTCTTGTTTGATGACACTTGAGTTTTACCAAGCGCTAGTATATTACCATTGTTGTTTCTGTGACTGTCACTAGCGGCCTTTTGCACACCTGGCTCTTGCTTAATGTTCGCCAGTAATTGCTGCGACATCGTAGAGGTATCCTCTTTTGCAGATTTTGCCGAAAATGTCGCCGGCGTGAGCTGCGATTTACCTTCAACATGATAACTAACGTTCTTTGTGCGCGGCCGATTCCGCTCGCCACCCGGGAAGATGCCGGATTTGTGCTCGTTCGGCATCACCTTCGGCGTCCGGGTCACCATTGTCTTCGTCTTCTGGCCCTTCTTCGCGCCATCACTGCCCACCTCTACCGGTACCCGTGTTTTCTGTGTGTGGATCATCTTCGGCCGGCCCGACTGGTTCGACGCCTGTGCCTCCTGCTTCTTCTCTTCCTTGCGCAGCTTCTTCTTTGAAAGCTTCGATTTGGATGCATTTAACTTGGAGTTACTCACGATCGAGTTTATGTTCTGTAGAGAGCTTTCAAAACTTTTCAGCACGTTCTGATAGCCTTCCTCGACATTTGATCGTTGCTTGTTCTTCTTGCCAAGTTTCCGTTTTGTATTGTCTTCCGAATCGGAACCGCCAGTGCCAGTGCCGCCGCCACCACCAGCACTTCCACCGATACCACCGGCGGTACCACTACCGGTACCAGCGCCGGTGCCACCGCTATTTTCCATTATGTCGAATGTAAACTCGTCTCTACGTACCACTGTATTCGTCTCAAGTTTCGTTTTGCGTCTTCTCTTATACTTGCGCGGGCCGGTTTGTGGCTGGCGTTTCAACGCAGTGTTATCATCGCAATGCTGTACTATATGTGCCACTATCTCCTCGGACGTGCTGCATGATTCGCCACATACTTTACACAAATACGGTGTTGCACTGCCCACATATTTTGGATCTGGACCGGAATGATGGGCGCGCACGTGTTCCCGGAGAACCACCTGCAAAAAACATGTTAAATTTGATTATCCTAATCAAAACGAAAGTAAATATAAATTTTAGAACACAATTTTATACATGTTTTAAAATTGTAGCATACATTGTCAGAAATTGTTACTCGATTGCAATTTAAAATCATTTATTAATCCATTAAAAGTTTCATAAAAAAAATAGTACGAGAAAAACAGTACTCATACAATGTGTTACTATTTTTCTTTTAGTAAAGTAAAACGTACGTTTGCTATTCACACTTTTGCACATTTTAACAGTCAACTCACTCTCTGATTAAATGCCCGAGGACAGATCGCGCATCCATATGGTTTCTCGCCAGTGTGAATGCGCTCGTGTTTCCTCAAGGTACCACCGTCTGCAAAAGCTTTCCAACAGAATCGGCAACCATAGGGCCTCTCACCAGTGTGGATACGTATATGAATCTGCTGTGAACTGCGACTACCAAAGGTTTTTCCGCATTCGCGGCATGGAAAGGTACGACCGCCTAATTCCCTATGTGAATGACGGTGGCTTACAAGAGCCCGTCCATCGGGGAATTCCATGCCACACTCGTCACAAGCCACCATTTTATTGCGATGCGATACCATGTGTCTGCAAACATAACATTTTCAATTAAGGCTCCTGGTCCCTCGCCGCCTATGTTAGAAATCGTAATGTCAAAAGCGAGAAATCACACGAAAATTATCTAGCAATGTACTGTCAAATACAAAGATATAGAAATTAAATAGAAAAAAATTCTATGCAGAATAGAAGTTACACTGTCATCAAAAAAAGATTAAAAAATTAATTAAATATTTTAACGTATGTGTTTTTATGCGCGTGTGTATGATTATATTATCATAATGTATAAAGTATAGCTGGCAAAGTTGAAAATTTTTTTATCAAACTATCTCATTTATACCTTCGCAAACGAGCTTTACTGTGGAAGCGCTTCGTGCACTTGGAACAGCCGAACGTCTTGTCGACATTGTGTATCCAAGAGTGTTTCAACAAACTGCGTTTGTCTTTGCACGTTTTTCCACACAACGTACAAGTGTTTGCCGGTGCGTCCTCGTGAGTCTGTCGTACGTGCTCCGCAACTTCTGCTTCATCACGGCATCTTGCCCCGCACAATAGGCAACGACGACTAGGAGATCTTGTTTTAAATAAATTGCCAAATAAGTAAATGCTTATAAACGGACTTCGAATTTATTCGATTCAGAGAAAAGAACCGAAGTCATTTCTCATATGATCAATATTAGTGTAATATATTTTTATTAATACTAGTTTGATGAGCGAATATGACAAAAAAAATTATAACTTGACAGCGAAATTAAGTACTATTAATTCTACGTTAATCGTTGAATTAACGATACCTTGAAGCATGAAGTTCTGCATGTGCCAATAGTGCTAGAGCCTCTTCGAATTCTTCTCCACAAACATTACACATGTGATGCTGACTGGAACCCTCCATTGCGTCCGTCTCCGGCTTTATATGAATTCTATATGTACGACATTAAACTTTACTTAAACAAATATTCAATAATAATATTCACGATAACGTGTTAATGATAGAAGAATTAAAAGTTCACGCATATATTAGCTATTAGCAATTATATCATTAACGTTTTAAGCTACAATAAATTATAACTGATTAACTGATTATATTTTCTTTAGTCATTGTTAATTAAAAAATTTATATCAGTATAGTTTGTAATATATATTTATATAGAGTTTCAAGATCAATGATACTTTTAGAAAACTTTGGAAATTTTATTTTCTTTCAAATCTTTAATATCTCATTTTAAATATCTTAATTTTTATATTTAATAGTATTGAATTTAAATGATTAATATTTTATATCTACAGAATTTATGAACTTCCAGTTACTCAGAAACCATCATTATTGAAACCATTCTTCATTCGAATTCTTTATTCGAATATTTGCGTTCATCAAGACAGGCAATAAGATATTCTGAAATATTTTGTACAAATTTAAAATACTTACTTCTGATGGCGCTTAAGTAAATCTAAACGATGGAACGGTACTCCGCAGGTGTTACAATAAAACTCGCCGATCCTCTCGTTATCGCCCGTATAAGTAGCGTCATTGTCGTATTCCTCTGTATCGGATACTTGTACTTGGGGTATAGTGCCGCCATGCTTACTGCGTATATGTTCCCTCAGACGGTTGACATCCCAGAACATTTCGCCGCATGAGGTACACTCAAACGGACTGTCGCCACCGTGAATGCGTGCGTGTGACGCGAGTGCTTTCTCCCTAGCAAAACCGATTCCACATGATTGACAAACGTACGGCTTTGTTGGATCGGTTACAGGCCACTGTTGCGGCTGCTGTCTATTCGTGACAGACGATATCTCCTCCATCTGCCACGTTGAACTAGACGCATAATTGCCGCTGCGTGAAGAATAACCGCGTGTTAGCTCGTCCTTGTAGAAAGCTAACGTTTTTTTTTATAATTACTGATTTATATACATACTTGCCCAACTCTATCTTGATATTCTCGGCGTTGCGTTTCGACATAGCAGCGGTATTGTTCTTCCGTTTGCGCGGCGCACTTGATTGTACTTTCTTGCGCCTACCTTTGTTGCCGCCGGTCGTCACGTCCTCCTCCTCGGCAACCAACGAATCCTCGTCATTCAAGTCGTCCTCGAGGCCGTCTTGCGACGATGGTGCGTACGCATGAACCTTCAGATGATTGTTTAGATCACACTTGCGTACGTAGCGGGACCCACATAGATTACAGCCATATGGCCGATCTGTCTGGTGTGCCACAATGTGATTCATCAAATTTGCTTTCTTTCGGAACCTGCGGCTGCAAAAGTCGCAGGGATATGGCCGAGTGTTCTGGTAAGAATCCTGATCAATCGGCAATGGTATCTCCATGTCATCATACTCCAAGAGGTTGTCATGAGTCACCTTAGTTTCTGGAATCTCAATCCTGCAAATGAAATAATTTGTCAGTAATTTTGAAAGTATCAAGAAAACAATTTTTAGTTTTAGCAAATATGTACAAAAGTACAAAAACATTCCATAAATTAAAACATTGAGATGATTGAGATAAAGACTTCATTAAAGAGAAACAAATCATTTTTATGTATCTATAATGAAACTTACCCATCATCTGGACCAGGCCTGTCCCAGTTGTCAGCTATTACTTCCTCGGTTACCTGTATATTCAGGTAGTCATGCCCCTGATCCTGTGGCACTATGTAAATCGACTCCATGTCATTTGTCTGAGGTACCATCAGTATCTCAGACTCGGTGGTGGACGCCACATCGGGAACGGACTCGACGGTCTCTTCCACCGTCACCTCCTCACAGGCGCCAATCACCTCCTCCTCCGACGCGACCAACTGTGCCTCCAGGCCACATATCACCTCTTCGTGAAGCTCTACGTCTCCCACCCATTGCAGATTCAGATCCCCGGTAACGTCCATTTTGCTCGGCTTTTAAATTACTTGATCACTGAAATCACTGATGACACAAGAGATCAGTAAGTATCAGTTCGCTCAGCTTCAGCGCGCCGTGGACCGATCGCGCACGCACCGGCTGTAACTCCGCGACCGACGGAAATCCGCTTATTGCTCGACGTTCGCGCGCAAATCCGCGCGTTCTTATCGCGAAACCGCGTCCGACATTACGGAGGAAGTCGCGATGACAAGACGATCGGTCGCGCTCACCCGCGAGTGACTCTCCGCGAATCCGAGGTTACATCACGCGGCGAGCCGCCACGGAATCGACGGCGTACATGACGACATTGGCGCTTGCCTACCGCGTAACACGAACGAGCGAACGACGCGGCGAGCAATTATCGGCAATATCGGCCGCCGTTCCCCTCTCTCTTCCACCCGCACCACCAAGACTCGTCGTTGTCGCCGTTTGCGGGACAAACGATAATCGGCACGGAGCCGCGCAGCGGCGCGATCGGCGGCCGGAGCTTGGCCGCGCGGCGTCGGGTCGCCCTGAGGTTATAATTATATAGGTTATAACGAGCGTTGGAGGTTATAGCAAGAGCGGGAGACGTGCCGCGTCCACGGGGAACGTGGCGTCGACGCGGGGGTACGACGGTGGCGTCGCGACGCCACCGGACGAGGAGTGCCGAGTGGCGCGACGAGCGACGTTGGCGGCAGCGGCGGCGGCGGCGACGACGACGACGACGACAACGACGGCGGCGACGGATGGCGACGACATCCGGGTGACAAAGCTTGGCGAACCGCGAGCGGCGCGAGGCCGCCTTTCGTCTTCGCGACGGGACCCCCTTTCCACTCGCGCGCGCGCTCTCTTTCACCTCCGTTGAAGCGAGACGCACGACACACACATAGGCACGCACATACACACAGCACAGAGGCGCGCGCGCGCGCTCGCGGGATCTCGAGCGGAGGCGCGGCGTCGCCGCGCGGACGACACGCCGAGCGTAACCGGCGCGAGATGCGGAAACGGACGCGGCGACGAGCACAACGGCCGCGGCGCGGCTTCTACTTACTGTTTCGAAGCTCCAGACGTGACGGCGCAGGCAATAACCTAACCAAAGAGCGCTCGGTCCCGCGATCGCGACGAGCAGCGTCGACCTTCGGTTGTTTTCAATGCTGGTGGGGGATGCGCGTAGAATAAACGTGACAAAATGGCGGCTGGTGCGCGGTGCGTGCGCGCGCGCAATCGTCATCGCCGGCACGGGTCATGCACAGATGGGCGAGTCGACCGTCGACGCTCTGCTTGCCAATTCGAGGGACTTCGAAATCTGAAAACTTTTTTGTGCTCAAAGAACGAATCCCATTTTTAGGGTCAAACCAAACAAACTTAAATAAAACCCGTTCTACATTAATCGCAAGTAGCCAGTTGCGATTTGGACAGCCAATGACTGTCGAGGTTTAATTAGAAGCAAGGCTCATTGGCTGTTGAATTGCTTGCGATTAATGTAGAACGGGCTTAACGCATAAAATACATAAGATAAACATACATAAGAAAATTGATTGGTTCATAAATTCGTGCATAAGGAAACTAGACCAATCCATTTTCTTATGCATACGCTTATGCATTTGTACACAAGGTGCATAAATGAGGTCCTTTCGGTGTAGCTAGTTACAGATGGCGTCATTAATGTCTGGACATACTAACTGCACTAGTACAGAGTGTGTCTTTTTCTTTCCAATATGGAAGCATGTGGAAAGAGAAAGATACACTCTGAACAAGTGCAGTTAGTATGTCCAGGCATTAATGAATCCGTGTGTACAGATGAGCGCATCATCTCAAGGTCTCCCATTGGAGGAGGCAGGGTGCCGTCATATGTAGCGTAACTTGCGCTGACCATTCACATTATTTCATTTGAATATTAGCGGACGCTACAGATAATGTGATTGGTCGCCGCAGGTTACGCCGCATGTGACAGTACCCTTAAGGACATTCTACAATTGCGTAATTGTTGTAAATGTAAGTCTGTAAGAATTTGACCAATCATAGTCGATTATTCTTCGATCGTAGGAAGAATATTCGACTATGATTGGTCATTTTCTTACAGCCTTTCATTTACAACTACATTTACGCAATTGTAGAATGGCCTTTATGCCCGTTTTCACCATTAATGACGTTAATTCAAGTTTACTTGAACATTGGTTAAAATAAACGAATTATGCCCATTTCTATCACGGCAGATTAACTTTAATCTCGATTTAAATTACTTTCTATCTCTTTTTAGTCCTACAAATTAGAAAAAAATAAAAAGCAAGTTAAACCGAGATTAAAGTTAATTTGCCATGGTAGAAACGGACATTATTGAGTTTATAAGGGAACCTCTCAAAGTGTCAAATTCAGATTTTAATGTAACTTGGAATAAATGTAGAGGGGGTAAACACATGAATTTAGCAATTTTTTCGTTGGTACCCAAAAACGGTTTAAGGGAGTAAAACCACCCTTCAAAAGTTGAGTCATTTTTTCTTTTTTCGAAATATCTCGTAAATCAAACAAAATATAGAAAAATGTTTTATATAAAAATTTTACGGTAAAAATACTTCTATTTAACTACGCTATTTATTTAAAAAAAATTTTTTTTTCAAAAATTCATCTTTTATATACTGATTACACAGACCACAAAAAAATTTATACGTGCTCTCCATGTATCATATACAACATGTATGACGCATATCGTAATACGATAAATATGAAACATGAATATAAAATATGTGACAGAATGTATGTAGACGGAATGAACACTGCGTAAAAACAACGCGGCTACTCTTAAATTGCGCAGCTGTCACGTAAAAAAATAATACATACAGTAATATACATAATATAAATAAATAATATATTATGCACATAGTAGATAACATAAATAACGTGTAGATATAAAATAGATGTAAAACAAAAATATGTTAATTTTATCGCGTTTATGTAAAATTTTTCACTTTTCATGTTTCCGCTCCATGGAAAAGCTACGTGATCGATCCTCTGAATTTGACACTTCGAGAGATTCCCTTGTTAGTTTAGTTTAAATGTAATCGTATTCCACCAACTCTTGGAAAGCTTCGTTTAAGTAAACTTATACTATATGCGATGTAACGGTTTTAGCAATCAAATGATTGGTCGATTCTGGGCAAATGACCAACGACAGTCTAGAATATATAAGAAAACTTGATTGTGGTTGGTCAATTTCCTTACGATCTTAAGACTCATTAGGCGAGGCTTTAAATAACGTCTTAAGATGATAATACATTCTGTGATTGGTTTAGAACTATATAAGTCTTCACTTAAGCCCTGCGTTCGTTTTTTCTCATGTTCTTCCACTGGGAGCACAAACTATAGCTGCGTTTTGATATTCACTGCCAGTACTGAAAATCTATAGTTTACGTGACGTACATTATAGATTTTCAATACTGGCAGGGGATATCGAAACATAGCCTATAGATTTTAGTATAGTATATGCTCTCAGAATGCTGGAAGAAAACGAACGCAGGCAAGATGATCTTAAATATAAAACTGATTATGAATACGGGCCTTAATCCTTCAATCGGCATGGCAAACAAAATATAGATATTAAAAAATAATCTTGACATTTTATTACTGCAGCGCCCTAAATATGTGTTTACAAAAGAGGATAATGAAACGCAATTATTAAAATGCACATTTAGCGTCTAATAAGATGACATCGCAAAAAAAAAAAAAAAAACGTATTGCGATAAAATTATCCTCACATGTGTCACGTTATCATAGCAGCTATCGGTGCAATCAGCCTCGTTAGCGACGCGTCGTCGATTCCCCTCCGGTCGTAAAGAAAAAATAAAAAGAAAAATGATTCGTCATCCGTCGCCCAAGGCAGATATAATCGCGTGCAGCCGGCGATAGCGCTCATCGTAGAATCGTAGTTCGACACGAGATGAAGCAAGTCGTGATATTCGGCGGCACCGGGAACACCGGCCTCTGCTCTTTGAGAGCTGCCGTGGAAAAAGGTAACTGTCTCTTTCCCTCTCTCTTTCGATTATGCGTTTCTCTTTTTTCTTCTTTTCTTCAAAATTGTCGCCGATAACGTCGACGATCCGATTTTTCGCGGTTGCACTACGTCGCACCTTCTGCACTTGAAACGAAGCGCGAATGTATAATTACACATTGGATAGAAAAGAAAGAAGAATGGAAAGTTACGGCAAGTTCAGTTGCAGAGAACAAATCTAGTTGCTGAAGTGCGTTCTTCGGTATGTCGTTTGGGAGTGATGACGATTTGTATGAAGAGCAATTGTCGCGACAATTTAGAATTTATGTAATTGTAAGATTTGTTTTTAATTTGAATGATCTGTCAGATCAATCAATTTCGATTTATTTTAATATTGTATAAGTAAACTGTATGCGTTGTTGATTATTATTGCAAAATGTAACAATAACATATCTTGTTTAAGCATGAGTTGTGAAAAAATATAAAGTGAGATATATGTGTGTAGCTGCTACATTAAAATGGTATAATTAGTGAATAGTTTATAATTTCCTTTGCTTGTCTTTCAAAAAGGAAATAAGTGTTTATTTGTAAAAAAAAATATATATATATGACTAACAGAATTACAAACAGAATCAGTAACTAATTCAGAATCGTTAAACTAATGTAATTATATATGTAATTTCCTTTTATGTTAAAAATATACTTCTGAGTATATATATATATAAATTACTTTCATCTTTTTTTAATTCCTAAAGTTAGAGGAAGATAAAACCAAGTTAAACCAAAATTAAAGTTAATCTGCATTGTAGAAATAAATTTAAGTATTATACTGATATTTCTTTCTCATTTGTTACTGTCATTTAGGTCTGAAAGTGAGAGCTTTTGTAAGAGACGAGGCCAAGATTCCAGAGGACCTTAGGAGTAAAGTCGATGTAGTTGTTGGAGATGTCACTAATGCGAAGCAGGTTGCAAATGCGGTAGCTGGTATCGATGCTGTTGTGGTAGTGCTTGGTACCAGGAATGACTTGAGTAAGTGCATATATATTTTCTAATATACATACATGTACATCTTTCGTTGTTGCTTTATAACGATATGTTGGACTTACGTGTTTTATGTTATTTTAAGGCCCTACCACCTTGCTATCTGAAGGCATGAAGAATATAGTAGACGCCATGAAAGCGCATAAAGTTGAGCTAGTCTCCATATGCCTATCAGGTAAGATTTAATATTACAAAATAAAGATACCAAATATATGTCATTGTTAATTATCACAATAGAAATATATTATTGCGCACAATCTTGCGAAGATATTGGAACTTCTTATGCCTAAATATTCAGTGTAATATTTTTCTCTACTAATGTATATCATTGCTTGAATTTTCAGCGTTTTTATTTTTCAAAGATGACGCAGTGCCCGCTATATTTAAAGATCTAACCGTAGATCATCAGCGTATGTTAGATGTAATCAAATCAAGTGGGTTAAAGTGGGTGGCGATACTACCACCACATATTGCAGGTACGTCTAGATAATGAGATGACCAAGCATGATGTTCTCGAAGAATCTCACGTATTTTATTTGTCTCTGCAGACACACCAAAGTCCAAGTACACTGTCACATTCGATTCTTCACCTGGACGGGCAATTTCCAAACACGACTTGGGTACATTTCTCGTCGAGTGTCTCGAGAATCCCGATTATTACCAAAAGGTTTGCGGCATCGCGACCACGTCATAATGTAGATGCGAAGAGGAATGTAGGGATGTATAAATAATGAGATGCATGTATTTTTTTTCTTGTGGAAAAATAAATATGTATATTTATGTAAACTGTTATCACGTTCGATAAGTTTGGCATCGCAATTGACTTGAATTGCACGAATTGGATGGAAAAAAAGCAAGCGCATTAAGCGCACTGTGTTCTATCGCTATAATGTAACAGGCAACGAAAGAATGTTTGAAATAAATAGAAGCGACGAGGGAAATTGCACTAAAAAGCTGAGAATAATCTACCTGCTGATCATTTATAAATTAAAATTATAAAAATAACTATATTATAAAACTCGAAAAATAAGTGCAGTACTCTACTTTGCAACTTATAATAAGAACAGAATTTGAAGTATCCAGTGCTTCGTTCGCGTCGCTCGATCGAGCTGGAAAGTCAAATGCACGTTTATTCGAGAATGATTTCATATTCTGAAAAATCATTGCATAATTGACATGTACTAATGAATATGACTTCCTAAACGAGAGATCTTCAAATCTTCGTTAGGCAATGTGTCAATTTATCTAAATCCTGTTTCCGTTTTGTTCTACTTATATCCTATTTGTTTCTTCTTTTTCTTTAAGCATCTAATTTTGATCGATGTGAAAGGCTTCTCGTTGATCTGAGCAAAAAATACGCGAAGCACGCTGAAATTATAATGTAACGCTAGTATCACAATTTCTTTACCATGTGCGTCTTTTGAGAAAGCATACGCATGTCGAAAAATTTTGATAGTTGAAACGCTGGCATCGGGGGCGGCGGCGGTGGTGGTGGTAGTCCGGCGGACTGGTCGCCATTCCGTTCTCTGAATTTCGTTCTACCGAGGGGCGGACTGGCGGTTATGATGTCGTTGATGCCGTATGCTTTAAACGGATCGCACACCTTGAATCCATTCTTATAGTAAAACACCTCTTGGCCGTCCGTCTTTAGGTAGATATTCTTCAGGCCTCTTTTCGCGACATATTCCTCCATGCCACGTAACAGTCTAGATCCTAATCCTTGAGATCTACACCGATAGTCGATTACAACTAAAATATCAAAGATATTTAGTTTTCTTTATTATGGTTTACTATGTAGATTTGATTTATATTAATGTGTTTTAAATTGATTTAAGAAATTGTTAATTCTGTAGATATGCATTAAAGCAAGTTATTTTGCTTTTGCTTACCAGATTCTATGAAGCAGCTGACTTTTGATTTGGCCACCAGAGATATCTTGCAGTGTCCGAGAACTTTATCCTCGCTGTTAATTAAAATTAGACATGTGGGAAAGCCGTCGCATGATACACTTAGAGATTTCATTCTGCAATGAAACGATACAAAAGTTGTCAGTTTGTCGATGTATTTTCGCTATTTTTCAAGAGCATCTTTGAAATCAAGGAGAGAAATAACACACCGTGCAGTCTCACTTCGAGGCCATTCAGAATTAAGCAACTTACAACAGTCTTTGATCAAATCAGGCCGATGGTGAAGAGGTATCACTTTGTACTTAACGTCGCTTTCCATCATATCTTGCCTGCAACCAAAATTGGAGATTGTTAGACATCAGAATCTGATTAATCAAGTTATTAAAGATTCGTAAGGGATGCTAAAAGGTACCTTTATTTTCAAGTACATATATATCATTATCCTCACATATATAATTATCTTAAATCTCTTGACATTCAAATATATAAACCTCATTTAAAGTAGATAAATATTTCATTTAATTATCAGCACTTTTATATTCTCCGTTACAAAAATACATAAAATTTATTTTTCATTTATATCTTTTAGCCTCTTATCATTCTCGAAAGCGAAATCTGTCAGAATATTGATAAAGAATCATTTTCTTTTAACTAAACTTGTACGAAAAAAATTCACAGATTTCAACCTATATCTACTTTAACTTCATCAATCAAAACTTATTTGACATTTGCACACACATATACCCACCTGTCACATCTAAAAATACATTCTATGTACAAAAATATCTACACGAGTTTGCGATACAGCTATGAAACACCTACAAGTCTATGAACCTTGATCAATTCATATCTTCCTATATACGTCTTATCTCCTTTAATCGAATCGCATCTAAACTTGACATACATGTGCCCTTCTGTCTCATAATATCTATAAATACATCTTGGATACGAATGCAGCCGCGAGTACACGTGTACGTACGACTACAGTCGAGCGTGTCTGCCGTAACGGAAAGTCTATCAAACTGTCGCATCTTGCCACTGACAGGTGACCGCAAAGCGACGAACCAGGGGCAGGGAGGCAGGACGGCGAGGGTGTCTTTACCGTGCGTCTCTCAACGGAGGCTGAGGCCGAGAACTCGTTCCCGCGTACTCTCGCTCGCCGGTGACGACGATCGGCGTGGTGTCCCATCACAGATTTTCCGCCCCGGAAGACGATATTTCGGGGGCTTTATCCCCACCGCGTTATGCCGCATAACGCGGCAGCGGCATCCATAACGAGGCGCGCCGCCGCGCCTCTCCCGCGCGGCGCCGTCTTCTCGGATTTCCCGGGTACCGCGTTTCTTCATGGACAGACGGCTTCGTGTCTCGTCCGAGTGTCTCGGAATTTGGACGAAAAAAGTTTCAGAGTATACAAAAATACGTGAATGGTTCCTGACAGCTCGTGCCAAACGTTGATTTTTTTTTTTTTTTTTTTTTTTTTT
>VBVQ01002399.1:0-25295 GCA_011636635.1 Tetramorium simillimum | reverse complement strand
GGGTATAAGATTCCAAAAAT
Organism: Tetramorium simillimum; assembly: GCA_011636635.1. Classification (NCBI taxonomy): domain Eukaryota; kingdom Metazoa; phylum Arthropoda; class Insecta; order Hymenoptera; family Formicidae; genus Tetramorium; species Tetramorium simillimum. Next base: position 25,275 of record VBVQ01002399.1, on the reverse strand, counting down.
TTTTAATTTGAGCAAAATAATTTATTAACAAAATTAATTAAAAAATTACAAATAAGTTTATCACAAAAATCTGTATATAAAATAATATAGGAAAAAGAAAGAAAGAGGAGAGAAACATCTAATTGACATATTAAATAATAATTCCAGTATAATGAAAATTTTTATTATAAAAATTAATCCTATATTTGTTTAATGAATTTTAATCAAAGATAAACTGTTATATATTTTTCTTCTTAAAGAATGCATTCGTGTTTTTTTCTTTATTTACAACTTTAATTTATGAAAATGAGGAGTCATTTTATTAGAATTTACATTAAACGATCGCGTCGTTCGCTCGGATAACTTCAAATGCGTTGGAATTACAACGGTTCCTTCTTTCACGCATCGTCTCCTCGCCTCTTCTTACGTAACTTCGGTTTCGAGGAAACGTGCAATGCCCTTTACCTATAACGGTAACGCTATACAAACTAGAGGATCTTCGAAAGGGCGCATCTCTGCCTCTCCACGTGATCTCGTGAGCTGACTATGAATAACAAAGACGGTTCGTATATCTTCGTCAAGCTGTCGTGAATTGCTTTTCTTTCACTGTTGAAGAATTCAAGGAGAATAAAACTTTGACTTTGCGTTTCTTCGTAATTTTTAAACAGGAAGCATTCAGTAGTGTATAATAATAACAACATGTTGGAAATAGTTGGAAATTGTTAAAATTTCATAAATAATTTGTCTTCACACAGATTCAAAATCGAATTCAAAATCAATGATTCTCATGCGTCAATGAAAAAAACTCGAGTATTGAAAGAACTGAAATTTTACACGTCGCTTACTAATTAATATAACATTTACAACGCGTAACATGTTGTACCTTCTTTAGAACGATTCTCTGTAACAAATTTAGCATCGCTTGCCGGTCAATTTTGACACGTACGACTTTGTGACGCAATCATGGAAGGGAACAGTGAGAGGTCCAGTGACCCTCCTCCTTAGGGCAATGCATTCTCTGACTCACCTTTCCACGAAAGGTTTTCGTCGCTTTTAATAAAGATCGTTTTCTACATGAATAGAGATTTCATCTCGGATTAAACTGATCTTCGATATGAAACTTGTGCCGTTATTACGACTGGTAAAATGGAAAATAGTTGCTATTGGACTATCGTATGTACATAGCTTTCACATTTAATGCGTCGTAGCAAAAAGTGCATCGTGACGATTATTATTATTATTATATTTAAATTGTGCGCATTTCGAAATAATGAAAAATCGTCGCAAATAGCGAGAAATGAATTGTGCATTTTATAATATGTGGGATAAACTTTTACTTTGTAAGGATATGTAATTAAGCAAGTACGAAATTACCAAGTCGATTATTTCGATGTCGCGAAGAACATCTTTGCATACATTAACAGAACGTTTGTAGAGCACTTGCGATGCTTTCTATGGAACTTTTTCTTTCGCGCTATCGTCAAACTTTCTTTCTGGCGTGAAGGAAAGAGAGAGTGAGACGTAAAACTCGAGACATCAAGAGGGAACAAGGCGCGATAATAATTGAGCGCCGAATGGTGTTTGATTGAAGCCAATTGAATTATGTAGTCCTGCAATTTCAAAAGTTTGCATTATGGAAGCGAGTAATTCACACAACGTTTCTATGTCTGTATTTACAGTTTCGGAACGCTTCGTACCGGAAATCTTCCGCGTCGAAAAATGCAAGTAAGGAAAAACTGGTAGCTCACTACCGGAATCGCATTTATATGGCTGGAAATTTCATCATCAGTATTGCTCACGACGAAACTTCGTCTACTGCCTGTAGAGGAGAAATTTACGTCTTGTCGTAAGCCTGTGGAAATAGAAATCATTTCTTCGAGCACCGGCGAATGCATTCTTCTGTAACATCCGTGACATAATTTCCATCGTCATTATCGCGAGATGATAATCCGCCCCGAGGCGTGACGGACGAAGAATCGCCAAGGGTACGCACGCGATCAGACCATGAGAGAATTGATTATGCGAGTCCACAACTTCACCCTATTAGTATTAGCGAAGTAATGAGATAAATTTCCCGGTCAGTTGAAGACGCCGACGTGATAATGACTCTCATTTTCTTTTTACTTTCCTGATGATAGATCTCTTAAGAAATTTTATTAAATCCTGCATTCAGTTTTAAACTTTTGTCATCAGTTAATAAAATTCGCATTCCTTTCTTCAATGTGAAATGCATGTGTTACAGTTTATTAATATACGATAGTGAGTGACAACTGTAAATAATTTCTTTTCGAACAAAACCGATTAGAAGAATGTCGCTATGCTGGCCCGTGGAAAATGCTTTCCTCGATTCACGCGCGTGACGGAATTGATTTTCACTTTCATGCTCGGACCAAATCCTCCGCGGGAGGCGGCCGTTGTTGCTGCTGCTGCTGCTGCTGAGAGGACCGGCAAGAGAGGCGAGAGAAAGTCGTCCGGTGCGGCGCCCGGATATTTTTCGCACGCGCCACGACCACGTTGCAGGTCTCGCCGATTACGCAAACCGCACCGCGCGTAATCGGCGCGCGGATGGATGATCGATGGTCCACGCGCGCGCCTGTCCCCCATCCGCGGGATTTCGACGAGCTGGAACGGCGCCGATTTGCGATTTGTTTCCGCCTGTCGACTTGTTAGCCCGTCGAAAGTTGGGAATGATTTGCTTTTGATGCGTCAACATTTTTCCGCGACGAAAGCCGTGGATCTCTTGTGTCCAGTTCTTCCGAGAAAATTTCATCTCGGATGATGTCGTTATTCAGTTCAGTATCATTTGTATACGTCAGCCAATTCAGAAGTATACGACATATGCGTGAATAGTTTCGATATTCCGTCAGTTGCGCCTTCGGCGATTTATTGACGGAGTTGCAAGCGATGAGAAATCCGATCGCAGTATAAACGATAATACGAAAATCCAATCACGTAAGTGCCTCATTTCGAGAGAGTTGTGCAAGCTGGGAAACGACGAACGCCTAATTCGTTCGTGCTGCCCTTGTCCTCTTTCGAGAATCTTGCGCCATGAGGAACGAACACCTGATCCGCATAAATGATCGCAGACGGATTAAACATTACGTTGTACGACATTATATTGTAAAAGATGATACAAGATTATATTATACAGATAATGAAGATATTAAATAGGAGACGTATTGCAATAATGTAATAATTATAATACGATTAAGATAATTTATTACTTTTCCATTAGATGTATAATGTGTATATTCTTCAACGCAAAGTATTAATTGTAGAATCTGCGTCGATCAGAGCGCGGAGCAGGAACGTCAGCTCAGGTCGCTGCAGCTGGAGATGGAGACGATACAGCGGCAGTTTGAGGCCGCGTCGGCGGACCGCGAGAATGCGATTCAGGAGAACCGGAAGCTGCAGGACGACCTGGCGGCGGTGACCTGCGAGGTGCGGAATATGCAGCGCGAACTGGAGACCTCGCGCGCCGAGTGTTATGACCTGAAGAGGCAATTGCAGACTTATGTCAGCGAGGTCCGCCGTGCTGAGGAACTTTTAAATCGAAAGGTAGATCCGAAGAGCAATTTTATTAATAACATTCGCTTCGAACTATCGCTTACTTTCCTTGATCTTTCCAGGAGAATGAGAGAACGGAAATGCTGAATCATTTCCGAAGTCTCAGTTTAGAGGCGACGGTTTTGGAGAACAACAATCACAGCTTGGAGTCCGAGGCGGCAGAGGCTAGAGGCGCCCTACAAACCGCGAGGCATCAGATACTCGATCTGGAGCGTCAATTGGCGGACAGGGATTGTTTGATAAAAGGTTACGAGACTCAGGTATTTCGTTCTTTTCATAGCAGATGCGAGAAAATACGAAGAATCATCGGTACTTTCGCTCATTGCATTATGTTGCTTATTTAGCTGAAAATAATCTAATTTAAATCAGCGTCAACACATGGAATCCAACAAATGATTGAGACTTAAATATCACGTCATTCTCCCGTGTGTATAATTTAATGATTTTCTCCAGATAAGCAATCTGACACAGAGTGTCGCTAGTATGGAGACGCAATTGCGGCAGCAGATCGAACAGAGACACCGAGCCGAAACCGATCTAATGGCGGTCAGGGACCTGTGCGTGAAGCTGGATCAACAAAAGGATACGCTCGTGGAGCAACTCGGTGACAAGGACACCGTGAAAGCGCATGTAAATTTACTCACTCTTTATTCTAGCCGTTTCTACTGTTTGCACATCATCCTGGTTTCTCCACTGCTTTGTTTTTTTTTCTTCGTTCAGTACGAAGCGCAATTGTCAAGACTGAAAACCGAGCAGAGCATTGTTCAAGATCAACTTACTAGAGATCGCGTGACCGTGGAACGACTGGAGACTCTTCTGGACCAATCGAGGCAGGAGTCCATTAACGCGCAAGCTACCAATCAAGAGCTGCAAAATGAGATCTCCAGATTAAAGCAGAAAATCTCCGAACTTCAGAGTAAACTGTACGTCCCATTATCGTCCCTGTTATTTTTACATTATGATACACAAAATTTACATTTTTTTTTTATGATTCAGTTCATCAGAATCTGCGGAACTTCGACAGTACCAGAATCAAGCAGCGGAATACAGCAAACAAATCAGCGAGCTCCGTAGGCAAGTCACCAACGAGAGGTTTGACCGTGCTAGAAAGGAAGAAGAGAGTCGCAGGTATTTTCGTGTAACCGCTAAAAATATTCGATCGCAAGTTCATCTTTTCGCTGTTAAGTCCTTCATTTATACTTTCTCGCGTCTTATCGCATATTGTCCATCGTGATGTTTCCCAATTTAGATGTCCTGAAGAATCCACGATTTCCCTTCAACAAAATGACACAACCCTTCCTCAGTCGGATATTAAGACTTCCAATGGCGAATGTGTCGCCTCTACGTCCAGGTAGAGTCGGAGTGATTGTAATCACGCTTAAAAGTAGACTGTAACTGATTAATAAGTCAATTACATATCCGTCAGGCAAGTAGATTGGCTGAAAAAACCGTATACCGCGATTCCCAAACACACATGCGTACGCGATTCCAGCCCGAAATTGACGAGTCACGACGATCGATCCACGTTGTTTCCGTTCGTGTGTCAGTGTTCCTCTTTTAAAAAGCGTATTTCCTCCGCCGATTTCGTACCATGCCCCAGCACATTCTCGCAACGCAAGTCTATTGGTAACGCAGATAAAAGATCGAATTTTTCTTAACAGTGAAAAAGTATCGTAAACCCTTAATTAATAATATTCTAAGAGCGCTCTCGGAGCTTTTGTAAGAACCTTTAGCATTTTCGAGATAATTGTTATCATATACATATGCATTTGTAGAAAATGTATGAATTTTATCATTTACAATAATTGCCTTTTTGATGCGAGGCGATTTGCGCTATTGATAATATATACTAATGAATTTTTTTTTCCCGACGCGAGAAAATAATAAATTGTACATGTTTCATGACTGACGTTTATCTTCTCTGTTTATTTTTGCAGGTCGCTAAATTCATCTCCAGACAGTTTCAATGTAGATTTAAATGTAGTGATATAATATATTGCGCACGATATCTTTTGATCTATATTTCCAACGAAAAGGGAATAAGGATAACATTGATAGAACAGAATCATTGCACGCAAATTAATTTAATATGTCAAACTTTAGCAATTGACTTGGATTATGATCATATATTAAGAGATATCAAATATTTCTTAATAATATAAATGTGTAAATGATTGCAATATATGGCTAGCGCCACCAAGAGACCAAGACTTTTAGGAAAATTGTCAATTTTGGTGATACTATACTCAAGATTGTGTTCTTTTATATATAATTTATCTAATTATCAAATACTTCGAATTAAATATACATGAAACAATCAAATTATACAAATTGTACTTAGAAATTCAATTAAAAGAAAATTAAATTGTCACAAAGACTTAATCAAGAATAATTTGAGGATTTATATTTTAAAAAATTGTAAGTGTGTCGAATATATGAAAAATACATGAAGATTGTTAGATGTATTGAGGAAAAAAGAAAAAAAAATCGAAAATATTTCTAGTAATTTAAGCAGCATGACTTTACGATAGATTTTATCAAATTTGAATGTAGTAATTTTGACCAAGTCTTAGTACATAAAAAAAGATATGCCATAAACACGTTAAGAATTATTCGAAGAAAAAATCTATATTTATGTATATATAAATAATTTAATTCGTAAAATATATTGGTAAGTGTGTTTAAGAGTACAAATATATATTTTTTCTTAAATCTTTGTATACTCAACTCATATTGCAATAAATTCTATATTTTCTATATGAAGGAATTTGAAAATAATTAAGAGCACAGAAATAAATGAATAATTATTATATTTAAGTAGTTAATATACATACGGGTAGATGAATGTAGACGAATAAAGTTTACGTTGTCCAATTCTTCTGCCTTTTCGATGATCTTTCTTGCCGCTTTGCACATTCGCGCGATGCGACGAAGAGAAAGAACAACTCAAATAATCAGTCGATATATATTTCCCATATTCTCCTTCGTATTTAGTAATTTATTATATCGTTCTTTTATTCCTTTACACAGATGTTTATTTATGATCTCGATGATCGTACGAAACGGTGAACATGTAAACTAGGTATAATTACAAATAATAAAAATAAAAAGCCTCTCACAAGATTTTCGTCCTCCTAAAAACGTTCAGCTATTAAACTTGTTTTTATATATTTATATATAAAATACATAATAGAGGCTCGCACAGGGTCCATTATCATAGTTTTATGTCTATCCTTAAACGGCCGTTTTGTAATATAAGACGAAACCGTTCCTCAGTTGTTTTCATCACCGAACCAGTTAAATAATTACAAAAATCCATTTCTTGCAACTTCTATGTCTTGTCACAATCTATTATAATACAAGAATCTTTTACTTTGTTTCTCTTAAAGACGCATTAAACTTACATTCTTAAGAAATTTACACAGAGGTTTTAACATCATGAATGAAATACAGGCATTATGTACAAGTATATATATACCTTTTTATATATATATAATATATACACATATATATACACGTATGTATATATACGTATATATATGTAAATTTGAATATGATTAGCTTACTCTTTTATGCAATGTAGCGGTGTCTCAAACAACTCGATAAATGATAAATGCAATCTACGCCGTTCGCGAAATAGTGACGTCCGAGAACATAAAATACTTGTCACTTTAACGCTTTAAATCATTCGAAATAAAATAAAAAAAATCACTTTACATAAATTACATATCGAGCTTACCGATTATTCCAAATGGACAGTTTTTTAAATGAATTTCATTTGGTTTAGGACTCAGAGAAAATTAGTATTTTTAATAGTACCTTCTTTTTTCGCGTACGCTATATAATACAAAAAAAAATTCTACAATTTTCCAGAGCAAACTTTGTTTAAAAGTAAACGATGTTAGAGTATTACGTCAAAAGACAACTTTGTCATTATGCGTTGCAATAATATTATGTTACATTTCACACGATATCACAATAAATTTTGTCTATTGTTATAAATACATAAATCTGTTATGTTCAATTGAGATGCTCCAAATATACGTTTGCGCATCAACCGCCAATTACGCTCTGTCATGAGAATGAAAAATAATATGATTTCAATCGCGAATATTAGTAATGAAATCCTCCCTTAAATAGAAATCAAAGAAGAGAAGAGTCCAATATTATGATCGTTATATAAAGATGTAAGATCTTAGGCCTTTTATAAATCCAGATATCATAAAGAACGTTCGTTCGAAATTTGCTTACACGTTCGTAACTCGTTAATTTGTCAATACTGTTGCTGGTTTCGGGATCTCTTTTTGCAAGATATTTCTTTTGATTGAAAATCACGCTAATGACAAAGTCATTTTATAAATTTGTCTAACGATATGCCACATTACACACATACTCAGCGAGCGTAAAAAATTTCCCTCTAAGTATCCTGACACATCGCAGAAGTCAAGTGGCTAGGAGTCATCGAGCTAAAACTGATCTAAACTAGACGTCGTTAGACTTATGCAGTGATATGAATGTTCTGCTGTAATGACGAACTCACTAGCATGCCGATGCATGTACTGTTATATCTTACTAATTTCTGTCGATAGATTAGATTATTTAATAATAAAAACAAAGAGAGACGATAATATAGCCATGTAATTGCAGTACGCAATTATAAGCGAAACATAAATTCCTAACAAATATATTTTATAAAAAAGGTTTCTTTTTCTTTTTTTTATATCCTAGGTCCTTGGTGATTTACGAAAAAAAAAACATACAATAATTAATAATAGAATATAATATTAATAATATATTGATTATAATTAACTATAACGTCCATAAAGTATCTTCTTCGTTCCTTTTTGTACACGTTTACTAAAAACACTTTTTCCACATTTCTTGTTGAGAAAATAAATATTAATATTAAATCTGAAATATTATCTCTCTCTCGCGCACACTCTCTCTTCGTTCATTCACTCGTTCTCTTTCTCTCTCTTTTTCGCTCTTTACACATGCACTTTCTCTCTTTCTCGCAAACTCGTTATCACTTTTCCATATTTGACCTAACTGTCTTTGTATTGTATTTCACTATAGTTACAGTTTATATCATAATCTAAATTGGCAAAATGATTTGCCTAGTAAGTTTATAGGCCTCTTTTTTCTATATATGGAACATTTATCCTCGGTATCATTCTTCTCTAGATTCCTTCAAATTGCAACTGGGTACACATTACGCACGCACATAGGCACGCACGCACGCACGCACGCATATACAATCATCCATATGTATGTAATCACCACCATAAGTGACTATAAACTTATACACTCGTTTTCTTCCCGTGTAATTCGAATTAATGTAAGTTGATCGCTGCTCGCAAGATTAAAAGAGCTTTTTAGAGGCCTGATTCAAGAGGTCACCTATGGCTACTGCTACTCTGGTCGTTCATATCATAAAGGACTTGTGCGATTGTTCTCGATGATTCGACATTGCTTAATGCCACGCCTGCCAAGTGGGGCTCGTACGCTCTAAGATGCCTGCAAATAATTCGTCAATGAGCCAAGATTGCGACGCGGCGATTAAATTAAAAAAAAAATGCGATGGAAAAACGGGAAAAAGCGTGGCTTACCTTCTACCGTGTGTTGAATATATGACTAGGTTTCTAAGAATGAGAGCTGCCGTTAGGCGAATACTTTTGGTCACTGGACCTTCGTTGTCATCCTGCAAGATAAAGACACACCATTGACAATCAATCATTCACGCGTGCTCGTGTTCACACACAGATAACTGATGACTGACAACACATGAAATCACTGATCTTTCGGATGCTAAGAAAAAAAAAGATCACGTGAAAAATGCATAGATGTAGTACGTAGTTTCAAACTGTATGATGTTGTTCTACAAAATGCGTTACGGGATTCGTGTTAATGTGTAAGAAGCGCTGCCAATTTCTCGACGAAGCTGCAAAATTCGTCTGTCCTGGACAGTCGCACATGTAATTCGACGTGTCATGTAATAGACGGCGACGAATCTGTATTCTTGCACCTTAACCACGTTACAGCTATACGACAAGGATGCACACGTACCATATACAAACATATATATATCCAAACCTACAGCTCTAGCAACATCTAGTAAATAGGAGTCCGGCTTCTCTTTGCTGCTCTCGTTGAAACGAGCACTGTGCCAACACTCTTCTGACATGAGTATTGTAAATTCGACGCATGTAAAAAATAAAACAAATGCTAGCTACGAAATGTAATGTCGAAATAAAAATAAAAAAAGACATGCTGCAACAAAACAGAAGGGTAAAACAAATGAGGGGTTCGGGGGAGCATGACATGGTGTGCAAACACAGAGAGAGAATTAAAAAAAGCACAGAGAAACGACAGCAACGACAGCGCACAGAAGCTGTAGCTGCGTTGTGATTTCCTTTTCAACTCTCAATACATTTTTACCTGTTCTGGTGGAGAATTTTGCCCAGGTCTGGGGGAAGAAGAGCTTGAAGTGGCTGCAGCGGGCTTGGTCGGCCTTTGCTGCTTCGCCAAGAGAGAACAAGAAATTACGTTAAATTAGCCAGTCAAAGATCTGCAGAATTGAAGACTGTCGGGTGATTTTTACAGAATCGACTTTTCAGAATATCAACATGGTAGGAAAAAGACTGTGTATGTCGAGACGTGTATTACGTGTATTAAGTGTATTATAAGATTATAAATTTGTGTATCTATATCTAGTTTATATATCTTTACTATCGGTTTGCTATGACAGGGAGACATTTTTTTCTTAGATTTGCAACATATACAGAATACATTTTCTCTGTTCTTTCGTTTAGGTCTACGATTTCATCTTCAAATAGTGGAAATAAATGTAAAGATAAAATCATGTTTTATTAAATTGTAATTATTCTATTTATGTAATATTCAAATATATTAATTCTTATTAATTTTTTTTTTCAATTTTATGATCTCGCCAATCTCTCATTTCTAATTAAGTGTATTTGCATTGATTAAAGTTATGTTATATAAGACAGCTATTTAAATATGAATTTAATATATTGCACCCTACCTTCACTGTTTAAAAAGCGAATGTTCACGACTCTTTTATCTTATGAATATTTAATTTAAAAAATTTCTTACTAACTGTTTAATACTTATTTATCTTTAATTTAATAGTAAATAATTGAAAGTTTAACGATACTCTGAAAATATACTAAAAATATAAAATAAAACAGAGATAATTGATATTTTTGGCATATAAATTTTCAAATCCCTATTTTAGTTGTATTTAATAATAAGCACATAAAAATCGAGCCTTCGTTTCTTTTCTGAGCTTATTAGAAGGAAACAATCTTTGTAAAATTGCTGTGTACATTTATATTTCTTTCCAGCCAAGAATTTACGTTGTGTTTCTTCACTTGCGTTGAAAGTCTCCGAATTGTCAAATTTTAGTACAGAAGGTAGGATTGGAAATCAATTAAATAGATGTCTCGAATGTATTAATTCTGTAGGATCAGCGTATATAATGTGTTAATATTAAATATAGTGAACGATCAGAACAGTAGAATTAAATTCTGTATTTCGAATAAAAATTTCGGACTTACAAAATGACATCTTAAAAACTTACCATTAACTCCTTAGGATTGACGAATTCCAGAGCATGCCGTTTAATAGCGTGGAATGCCGCGTTGGGTGCGTATCCGGGATGATGCGGGGTCGGAGGCGTAGACGTGGAGACTTCGGTTTTACCCGTCACTGTCAACTGTTTCCTCCTCATCGACATTGTCTAAGGAAAGAAAAAAGTTGCGAATACAAAACAATATCAAGCATTGTCCGATAATTTCCTTCAAGATCAATGAAAGCTCGCGAGAATAAAATGCAAGATTACTTACGTCCGCGTTACAGTGCCTATCGTAGAGATGCGTCATCAACGAGAACTTGCGTCTCTTGAGAGCATCACAGCTCGCCCACAGACACAGTATTTCCTCGCCACCAGTCGGACAATGGGCTTCGCAAACGTGAAGATAGACTTCGTGCGGTGTTTTAAATTGTCTAAAATTGTTTGACATAGTTTTTTAAATGTCTTATAGATCAATATAACTATATTCAATAAGCTTCCACGAAGTTGCTTGATAATATTGTAAGTTCCAAAAATTTATCCTACAGTTCCAAAAACTTACCTAAGACAGCCCCGCCACTCGCACAAGTAAGCATTGGGATCAATTTTGATCGTGATGGTTTTGTTCTCTTGCAATGGCTGTGGCGTCTGCTGCTGTTGCTGGCTCGTGGAAGGTTTCGACTCCGGTTCAGTGGAAGTTGACGAACTCACAGTCTTTACAACTTTGGTAGCCGGCGATGGCTTGACGGCAGATACACCGTGGGTAGCCGCTGCTTGATGCGGAGTTGTGGGCCTAGTAGGTGGCGGCGTGGACGCCGGGGTAGGCGTCACCACCCTGGACGGCACGCTGGTGGATACCGGAGTTTGCTGGGCCATCGCCGGGATCGTGACGGTCACCGTGTTCGGATTGGTCTGCGCCACCGAGCTGTTGACTATAATGGAGGCCTGCGGGATAGTGGCGGACGTGGGTACGAGAGGCGGCGGGATGTTGCCGAGCGCTGGGCTCTGCAAAATTGGACGAGGAACCTGCGTCACGACCACCTGCTGTCCTTGTGGAGTCACCGCCACCATCTTCTGCGGAGTCGGTTGCGCAGCAGCCTGCGGTTGCAATATGATAATTGTCTTGGTACCAGTCCCTTGTTGCTGTGTCGTCTGTGCCACGAGGACGGTTTGTGCTTGTCCCTGCACTAGAGCCGTTTGCGGTTGTGCCAGTACATAGTTCTGACCGGGCACACCGCCTGACACTACGTATTGCAACTGTCCACCCGGGCTCTGCTGTAGGAGCACCTGTGGTTGAGGCTGAGGCGGCCTACCTTTCACCGACGTGGTGGGAATTATTACTTGATTGCTCGTAGGAATCGTCTGCTGCACGACTATCTGCCTAGGCGTTGCCACAATAAGTTGCTGCTGCTGCTGTTGATTTGACGACAGTGCTTGCGACTGCGACGCCTGATTGATGCTTGCGATCTGATTGATGAATATGTGAGGCTCCTCCTTTATGTGTATAGTCGGTGGTTCTTCTTTTATGAGAACTGGCGTCGCTTCCGTCTTTACATGAAGAGGAGGAGGAAGAGAAGCTGGAGTCGCCGTTGCCATTCCCATTGTTGCTGTCGCTGCCATTGGTACTGTCGTTACCATTGGTACCGTCGTTACCATTGGTACCGTCGCTGTCATTGGTACCGTCGCTGTCATTGGTACCGTTGCTGTCATTGGTATCGTCGCTGCCATTGATACCGTCGCCGCCGCTGCCACAGCTGTTGCCGTTGCCGACGCTGTCGTTGTTGCTGTCGCTGCCGTAGCTGTCGCCGTCACTGTCGTCGATGTTGTCGCTGACGCTTCGTCCTTTATCGTATCCTTATTAATATTTACTTGTTCTTCTAGGTCCATCTCATCCTCTATGCAGTCCGCCGCCAAAGCGGCATAGAGATTCGCCGCAGTGGAGGAAACAGTCGCTTTTTCGCTATCCTTATCGTCGTCCTGCTCCTCGGATTTTATACTCGATACCGTGGATTCCGCCGTGGTCGAATCGACCGCTGGATCAGGGGACATCGTGCCATTGGAATATTTGGGCTTTTTGATATCCAGCTCATCTGATTCGCTGGCCGATCTCTTGATTCCTCGTGGCGCCTCGATCAGAGTATCCTCGGACACTTCGTTTTGTATAACATTGCCGCTCTCTACCTCGGGTTTTGTCTTCAGTTCAGTGGGAGATTCCTTTAATACCTTCTTGATGTGATTCTCCACCAAATCCATCTCTTTCTCGTTAATTGAATTCTTACTAAGCACGCCGTTCAGAATCGGTTCCTTATCAACCTTCCTCTCGAGCAAGTCCACCAGCATCATGCTCTGTAGTGGCTTATCCTTCGAACCTACGCTCGATGAGTCCTTGGACGAGCCGTCCTCCTGCGCATCGATATCCGTGTTGTTGCTCACCGGCGCACCGTTAAGTAGAATGCCTTCGAAACTCGTTGGCATGTTCTCTTCCTCGACCCTGAAGGAACAGTCTCTGCTACCGCCGATACCGCTACTGGACGCCAAAGAGTTGTTAGTAGAATCCGAATCCTCAGCGATGGGAGTGCACATCGTGCGCTGATTTGTCTTGTTCGGTGTAGCGGTAGCGACGGTGACCGTCGTCATTAAGGGGGGACGACAGACTTTCACCGGTGAGGAGGATATGTGATTTTCAGTCGAGTTCACTACCGTGGTCGTGGACGTGATAATTTGGTTGGCATTGTCGTTATCATTTACTTCAGTCTGGAACATACGAGATGCTCGGTATATCATATATACGTTGTCTTCACCAAGTTGTTAACTTGTAAAAGCGACGAACACCTACCTTCTCGCAGTTATTAGTCACAACGAACTTAGCTCCGTTGAGCCTTTGTATCTTTTTGGCAGGAATGGGTGCGATCGCCGGTTTCTGCTTAGCGTTGACGGGAGTCTTTGGGAGTATCGTGGCCGGAGTGGCCGCGGGTGCAGCGGGCTGCATCACACCCGTCATCTGTTGTTGCAGTAACCTTTGTTGTTGTTGACGTTGGGCAACCTAGCAAGTGTCCATGATAATATTAACCAGAGAAACATAAATCAATATTTCAACGTTTCTTTTCACAATCGTATCACTTCTCGCACGCTCGATCGATTTTATTATACTTGTAACGGAATAAATGTCAAGAAAACAATCGAATTCATCAATCGAAAACCATGCTGTTGTTAGTACTTGATGTTACGAGTATTCTCATTTAAATTTCAAAATAACACTCTGTTAAGTATTGCCAATGTCTCTTTCATCGTAATAGATTCGTCAAGAAGGGAAGGAGAGAGGACATTCTCTGGTCTGAATTTGTACTCCAAAAGAACAAGAAAATACATAACAAAATCTGAATACATCAACCAACACTACATCATAAGCAGACATTTCGACAATTAGTAGAAAAAAAAAAAAAACAAATGCATATATCTATTGTATTCCAGCATATTGTAATAATGTATTAAAAATAGAAAAAAAAATTTTTACTGAAAAACTCCATATTATATTGCGCTTAATAGCGCAAATAAAATTGTTAGAAAATGGAAATTTATCTTGTGTATAATAAGATAATTGTAATTTACGCACGCATACATGTGATCATTTAGCAGCCTCTCTTTATTTCAAATTATGTTGTGTCTACCACATAACTCTAATTAATTCAAATTACGTTGTCGCCACATATGTAATCAAGTTAATACTGTCTCATTATATTTTCTTCAAAAAATTATTAAAACATGAAGAAAACAAGATTCTCGAGATTTTGACTTGGTACCTACTGAACATAAAATTCTAAAGATAAAAGAACCCAAAAAAAAAACAAACTACTTATTCTTGTTAATATACAACAATGATACCTGGTTGCTGGTTATTAGCTGGTTGGCACTGATGCTGGATGCGATGCTAGCAGTAGTGTTTGTTACGCAGGCAGTAGGGGTAGACACACAAGTCGCAGCAGCACTGGGCATGCAGTCGCTGCTGACTGTTACCTTAGTAGCCAATAGGCTTTTTATTATGGAACTCGACGTAGTGCCACTTCGATTATCTTCCTTAGCAACTACCTGGATACATTGCAATTGTTGTGGCTGTGGCTGCGGCTGTTGCTGCTGCTGTTGCTGCTGCTGCGGCGTTTGGGAGCCGCTCGCTAGCAACGCTTGGCTCAGATGCGGATGCGATACTGATACCTAATTGACAAGGAGGCAACATACAAATTTCAACCACCACAGCGAATCACAGCTTCGGAAAGTATAATTTAAGCGTTTACGTGAACACATGCTGCGATATGTCTCGTATATTATAGCGTGGCTACTGTTTACTGTAGTCGGAAGAAGCGTTTTGACAAGCGTAAATCACAGACAATACACTGATTCCTTGGAAATAATTCTGGTCGATATCTTTCCAAGACCGCAGCGATGATTGCGAATAGAAAATATGATGTATCTCATCCTACATAAAATTTTATGTAATAGTAAATTCAGCAAATAATCTGAGATTTTCGCAAGAAAAGAAATGAAACGAATATCGGGCTCTTACAGTTACTCTACTTATCTACGTCTACGGTACTTGGCGATCACAGAGCTAAGTCTCGAGGATTCACGAGGCATGCAAAGGGAACTCTCTCACCCCTATGTTACAAGGAAATAGCTTTAGCTCATGTTAAAATGGGAAAACCAACAGTATAAGAATAGCGTTACAAAGCTACAACACAACGAAAGTGAGAACCAAGGTCATAAACGAGAATGGCAGAGAATGGTATAGAGAGAGAGTTAGGATTCGGACCCACCTGACTTTTAGAATCAACCTTGGTCACTGGATTTTGGGACTGGCTCGAGGTGTTGTTGGACGGGGGTTTCGGCGGTGCGGACAATTGGGCCTTGAGGATGGGAGACGCGGGGGTGGAGGTCGTTTGCGTCCCGGACGACGCGGCGGGACTATCGACCTGGGGAGCGGCCGTGCTATCGGGTGCGGGACTTATATTCTTGACTGTACGCTGTTGAACGGGAAGCACCTTTACTGGAGTAGTGTTGACCGCCGGAATCGGAAGTGTATTAGTCGCGACTGCAGCGATAGTTTGGCTCGGATAAGTGATCGGCGCGGGTGTGGCCCGTACTCTGATGCCCTCGTAATACTGGGTACCGGTATTTTCGCCCTTCAATGGATTCGGCCCCACAATATTGCCGAAAACAGATCTGCGCGCAGATAATACAGCGTGTATTAAAACATATTATGTGACAACAAATCATTGTCACCGACGATAATCTATATCTCATGAGATAATCACCTGACGCATCTGGGAAAATGCAGCGGTGCTATCACGCCTCGTCTACCGATTTTCGTGCAGCAACCGAGGTACTTTTTATACAATTCTTCCTGTTCGATGCGTACACCGGGTGCGAGTTCGAAAGTCGCTTTCACCCAACCTAGAGCGAACTGTTCATTCTCCTGAATGATCTGCTGATGCGCGTTTTGTTGTTGAATCGCATTAGCTGTTTCCGCCGCTTCTATAAACGTACATAAGAAACAAAAATGTTGGTGAAAAAAAAAAGAAACACTCCGCAATTCCTAACAACAAACGGCGAGAAAGATAACACGTACTGTGCGTTGTCGACTTGGTCGAGGTCGCGGCGGGAGTCGTAGGTCGAGAAGACGCTGGACTGGCAGGTGCCGGCGTCGCAGTAATCGTAGCTGGCGTAGACGGAGTGGACGCGGACGCTGTCGTTGTGGCTGGTGTGGTAGGAGTGGCGGGGACAGCGGCTTGCCCAGTGGTATTCTGCTGCGCCGCTGCTGTGGACACTGTCTCGACCACTCGCATGAGAATACAAGCCTTCGGACCGTAACTTTGCGCCTCTACGGTGACGAGGGCAACCAGCGTATCAATGGCACCGCGGACCCGCGCGACGCTCGTGCATGGTCTCTCACCCAGTGACGTTAAAGCGTACAGACATTCCAGGGTATACACTAAGAGGGCTATATCACTTAGAGCTAGAAATCTGCAAGCAAATACGATGAAATCTTGCATTACAACGACGCAATATGCATTGAGAATACTCATGACCATAACACCGACAATAAGTATCATAATTGTACAAGTTTTCAGAAAATTATTAAATACTATAATTATTTGTACATCAGTTTTCTTATCTCAAATTAAAATATGGACAAAAAAAAATTTGTTTTTAACATGTCCTTTATATACACGATTCAAGTAACTTTATATGTAAAACTGTCACAGAGGATGTTTAGCCAAATATTCAGGTACAATACTTTCATTTAGCTACTACTATTTTATCATCTGTTTCAATTAACGAAAATTTGTAGAAATTATTCAGTGTCCATGTTAAGCAACACAGTCAAAACATATAGACATATGTACATGTAAACTTACCTGCATATAAGTTCATATACATTGTCTGCCAGACCAAATGTGACAATTTCTTCGTTACTGTCTTGCTGGCTGATTTTGTTGAGCACCTCCAGGCAGGATATAACGATAAACCTGTCCTGGGACTCGATTCCCCTGGCCACGCACGTCAAGACGACATCCGTTATCCTCTCGCCGGCCTCCTTTAAAAGAACTTCGTTCGCTATGTTCCCTAGGATGTCAAAACCGAGTTGGTGCAGATTGCTCCACCTCGCTCTCACGCACAGCAGCACGAATCGCAGGAAACACCGGTTCCTGCCTAATATCGTCGCGTTCTCCGGCGTGAAGCTAAGGTTTCGTAGAATCGATGCAATTTGTAGCACGCGTTGTCCATACGGATCCTGCGTGCCTAACGTTCGACCGACGCAAAACAGATCCTTGTCTTCCTCCTCGAACTTGATGGAATTCTGATTCTGATCTTTCAGGTTTTCGTCCGAGTGCAAGACAAGCGAATCTAGCCGTGGGCAATCTGGAAGTACCTGGAATCCATACAACAAACGGCGTTTAGAGCCTCGAAAATAAGAAAAAAATCGATCATGTTTCTTGGAGAGTTCATAAATGTAAAGATTTGTATATTTCTCACCACTTCGACATCAAGAGGTGCCGTCGGTTCCTCGTTTTCCGTTATTAATGCAGCAACATCCTGTTTGCTCTGCTTCTCCTTCTCGAGAGTCTTTCGCCTCGAAAACGTCGACAGGCTAGTGGGCGGCTTCTTCATGAAGGTCCTCTCGTTCGTGAGGTCTATCACATCCTGGGAATCGAGCACGTCCGACCAGAAGGAATTAATAGAGTAGTTTCGGACACGCGAGTACACCTCGATGAAGAGTTGTCGCGTGCCAGGCGAGTCGAAGACACCGGCGTGCGCCAGGAGGATGTTCACCAGACGGGGATACTTGTCGAGCCGTAGGGTGTGCTTGCCCTCGTTCGACAGAAGGGTGCAGACATTGATAGCGAAATCCTGCTCGTTCGGCAGCGGCGACAGGAGCGACAGCGCGAGCTTGTCGTAATTCGAGGACTTGTAAAGATCCGACGAGAGTCCATTGTAATCGCGCAGAGATTCTGAAAGCAAAGACGAAGAAATGAATCTAGTATTCTATAATATAGAGTAAAATTAATTATATATTTAAACTAATTCTATTTATTTGAGCATCATTTATAAAACCAATTTTCTTGAGAGATTCTAGATGATTCTGAGGGGGGGGGGGAAATATCCCCCTTAATCATTCAAAAAGTTAAAATATGTTAATGTTATTTTGTACAATCAACTTTCTTCTAATTCTGTAAACAAATTTTTTTTAAATTCTTATAAAAAGATTTCGTAAATAAAACATGTTCGACGCCTTGGAAAACTGTACGAATGTAATAATGCAATAAAATTTAGATGATCAAAGGTATTAACTGGTTGTGGTTATGATAATTACGCCAATGATCTTTGTAACGTAAGAAAAGAATCAAGATATATATGATCCGTTGCATTAGCTATTCATCCTATGATTCACATTAATGCAATATTAATGGATATCGTAGGATTATCTTGACTGTGAACGTTTATACACGTGTCCACATTAAAATCTCTCGACGATTTTTAAGCATGCACCGTACAATAAATTTGCCGCGACCGTTCAATTAAAATAATTGAAATACATGGTTATTATCTTGCTAACTAATTAAAATAATTAAAATCCACTGCATCTTTCGAAACGCACATTTTGTCTCGTGGAGTCAACGTTAACATCGGGTGATTCGAATATATACTTTATACATATTAATGGTTTAAATACCTTTCGGCAACTGCATTGCGAACGTAGGGAACGCAGCGAATGTCTAAAGGAGATATTTAATAAATATATACAAAGTAGGATGTGTAATATTAAAAGAATAATGTTTAAAAAAATAAAACTGCCTTTTCTTGTAAAAAAAGTCTCTTTAACATAAATAAAACTTTTGTAAAATGTTATATGTTCTTAATAAATAGCATTGCAAATTTTAACATGTAAATTGATAAAAACTATTGTAAAAGAAATAAAGGTGACAGATTCTCAGAGTTTCATGCTTTTAATATTGAACACATTTGCTCGATCATTCTTTCTTTTTCCCTTTTTTTTCCTTGAAACTAACAAAATTAGTTAATGACTTGGTTACAACTTATCAGTAAGTCGATACGTTAGGACGCGGGTTTTTGCAAATGTTTGTTCCAAGCGTGATGATTAAAATATCTGTATTCTTGCAGGGACATGTTCTCCGTTGCGAGAACGGACGCGTATCTCTGGCAGTCGTCGTTGTCGGAATTGTCACGCGGCCAATCCGATCCTGCCGCGCTTGACGACGGCTCATTGAGGTAGGTCATGGCTGTTTGATGCAACAAGAAAGCGGAGCTCGCATCATTGCGACGATATTGCACCGAATAGCGTTTCGAGCTACACGACAAGAGTGGCTCCCTTCCCTTCCTTTTCCCATTTCTATGAACATCTCCTCAACTCTTTTTCGAATTTCAGAATATAATTGGCAGAGTTCTGGCTACTTCTCCAAAAGAGTTCCGGGGAGTTTCCGATGGGTTTCAAAAAGAACGATTGAAAGCATTAGGAATCCAAGGATCCGAAGAGATCCTTGCAGAGTGCCTCCTTTATGTTTCCGCTGTACAGAAATTGGTCGCATTTATTTTCATTAGGATCGAGTTCTGATACTTGTCGACGGAACCTTTGAGAAGCTACCCAGAACTCTCAAGGGGACGCTGAATTTTTAAAAATAAACTTGTATCTGTAGCAATTCAAGAATATTGAACTCTTTGGAGGAAAGTTAGAATATGAATAATATTAAAATTTGAAAATTAAGTTATTAAGTTTCTATTTAGAAGTTTCTCTCTTTCCATCGACAGTGTAAAAAAAAAACAAAGTACACGAGAAGCAAGTTGGAGCGATAGTCAATTCGAAATAGACAAATTTTCATTCAATGGGAATCTACAGTCCGAAGTATACATAAATTATTTCAAAAAGTTATATACACAACAATAATTAAAGTCGGAAGGTGGGGGTCAATATAGATTGGTTATCCTCCATCATCGGGGTGTGCAAAATGCTTATCTGAGGAGTGGTGATATCTCGGGGCCGCGATATCTAGAATAAAGATAACTAATCCAGCGTCCGATTTCCATAAAACGGCCGGTTTTATTGTCGCCAAACACGATCGCTGACTTTAACAACGAGGTCTGCAATATCGAAGAAGACAGAAATTAATAATATTTATCATCTAATAATTATTTTACGTTGCACGTCACGGTCAATTATGATCGTGTACCGTCAGATTCGCACCAATAAGGTGATCGACTCCATTCCCGATGCACCATAAGTAGGTTGTGCTCTCGGTCAAGGCTAACTTTCTACGAATGGCCGATACGTTCCACCAGCGGAGATATAGTGCGTTAAAATATCATAGAACTATTCCGGTGCCTAATTTTGATTTTCTTCAGAGAATTATAGAAATTTGTGACGAACGCAAGAACGATGTTCTACATAATTTATCGTTCGTTGAAGTGCGCGCGAAATTTTCCGCCTGCAAACTTCTCGTAACTTTCTGACCGTTGAAAATAAAAAGTCAGGAACAAATGTAACGACAACAATTTACTCCGCTTTATTTGTCCATCATTAAACTCACGGTATTTCTTATCTTCTAGATATTTAATTGTTTTAGAATTTTGGGATGATTTATCAGATATATTTATCTAGCAGCCTTCATGTCACAATAAAAATATTCCTTCAAGAATCTGCCTCCTTCCTCTCTCGTCTTTTTGAAAAAGCAAAATTATACAGAGCAAATATTTACGAACGATAGAATATCCCTATCGTCTCCTTTTTTTTTTTTTAAATAGAAGCTCGCACGATCAGGGATTTTTTTGAGATGTTAATTACACGTGCCCGTATAATGACTCGGAAGGGAATGAGTTTCCTTCGTCCGGACAGAAGTTCAGCGAGGAGTATCGAGAATTCCGAACGCGAGCGGAATATACGGGCTGTGTGTATGTGTATACACGGTGCAACGTTATCGCGGATCGCAGTAATCTTTTCAGCCGCAAAACCGCGATCAATATCGCGTCCCAGGAGAAGTGTCGAGTTTCGCCGGAAACGAGGGGGGAGGGGACACAAACCGGGAACCGGTAAGCACGGCAGGAGGACGCTGAAAGGAGGAGAACACACGGGCAAGGATAGAGAAAGGAGGCTCCAAAGGAGCTAGGAGCTCGTTAATAAAATCATGGCTCGTCAACGATGCTGCGAAGTGGCGAGTATCGATTTCAAGTTGAACACCTTGTTCCCATGGCGTAATAAAGGGAGTGTTGCTTTTACGTAAACGCGATGAACAAAAGAGAGCTTCGTCGCATGAAAACGTATTATTTTTCCCTCTCTCTCCCTCCTTGTCTCTAACATATTCTACATAACAATATTCTATAATAACAATTTATAAATATTTCATGGAAGTTTTCTCACCGTTACCGGATAAAAGTCTCTCTTCCGAAGCTTGTAAATTATACCACCACTTCAGGCATAAACATTTTCCGAGTTGTTGCCTTTTTGGTCGTCAATATTTCTATATAGGTAGAAATTTATTCAAGCAATATGTGTGCTTCGTACATTAGTCGGTTCAATAGTAAAAAAAAGGGCCTGGCGTCTTATCCGCAAATGCTGAAAGTTCATGTCTATCTCGACAGACATAAATTTCAGCGAAATACAATTGATTCGCATTGACGGCGAGCGCTTGGCGAATGTTAACGGAGGCATTTGTAGTCCGCCGTTGTGATAAAAGCAATATGCGGTCGACGCACTGTCATCGCATGATATTGTGTTCCCCAGCGTTTCAATCAATCCAATTCCACCTGCGTCAGTATCAAACGGTTCTATGATTAAACACCGATAAATAAGCGATAACAACGCGGCGCGGCGCACAGAGGTCCCAATCGATTCCCACTTGTAACCATCGAGAGGCCGAGCATTAACCGAGGCATTACCGTCGCACGCATCGTCGCGTCGCGTCGCGCGTTCGCCAATTAACAATTTCGAAAATTGAGAAACTGCGATAGATTCGACATTCACAGAAACAAATAGATCCCGGGGGATGGGCCGTTTTCCTAAGTAATTTTCTTAAGTGCGCAGCTTTGCATATGCACGCAAAGCAACAATTTCGATGCCCCTCCCGATGATACTCTCTCGTATGAAGTTCGAACTGAAAGCGCGCAGCTTTTTACACTTCTGTAAAAGATTTTCTCTCTGCACGTACTTTATCGGTCGTTAAAAAGAGGAAAAAGGGAGATTCTAGAAAAGACTTCCTAAATTAGTAAAGAACTTTTAAAATATTTTTTTAACATTCCTCAAGCAGCCATCATTTATTTAAAAAAAAAAATTCTCAAAATGCTGTTGAAAAATTGCGCATATTTAAGGGTTTTAAATGTGTCCGGAACAATTTTCAATGTGAGCGGAATATCCGCGGGGATGAAACACGGTGCTCGCGCGTTAATTGGCGTCGCAATCCGCTGATAAACGTAACGAGACGAGCGCGCGCAGTGCGGCGGAACGCGTCGATGGACACCGGTGGCACGCGGTGCGGCCCCGCTTCTACTCCCTCCCCGGACATCATCGCGTCAATCGTGCCCGCGATCACAGGTGGATCCGCTCTCGGAGATCGAGGGTAGAGTCTCAATCTTTAGTTTATATTTACACATACTCTGGCTTGTACTCATTAAAGTGACAAAAATTGTTTCAGCAACATAACCAGAGCCAACACTATCTTCAATTTTAATATCGAATTAATACATTTCTCTTCCCACTTTGTTCAAGACTCATAAAGGCAGTATTTTTTATAATTATTTCCTTCGGAATTCATAAATTTCGTGTTATTTTGTACGCGGGAAAAGATGACATATTCACAATATTAATCTAATTGAAAGTAATTTTGTTAATTCAACAATTAATAAAACAAATAACATTTTATTAAGAGCTAAGAGTATTTGAATGCTGTTATTGAATGAACAAAGGTATTTTTAATTAGACTGCTGTTAATTAATATTATTACACAATATTTCTCTTTTTCCGCGTACTTGTACATTGTTATCTATGTTGTTACGTTATATAATATTCTCCTTTACAGAAATGCGTAATCATTCCGTTTTGTCAATTCTGTATTATTTTGCATCTTACAATGCTATTGTATCATTATTAACTATGTATTTTCTATGCCTTTAGTTGTTCAGTACAAGTATAATTGGAGATTTCCGCAACGCAGCCTAATCCTCGTGATGCGGAAATTTCGCAACAATATCTGCAGACTCTCGGGATCGACGTGGAGGTTGATATTCAAAAGAGTACAAACAAGAGTTTCGACAGTTTCTTCCTTTCGAAATGGCCATCCCTAATCTAGCATACACGACGGGTGCACACACATACACACAGAGCACAGAGCACAGCCGGGATCGCGGGTGGGCTCTCTCGCTGGAATCGCGGCGAACATCACGCAAGCGCGGCATTATGCCGGGACGATCAAGAACCGACGGAACACTTATCCCCGCAAACGCTTATTGATTGTGACGCGCGCCCCGTCGCCGCGTCGTGTCTCGCTCTCGCGCCGTCCATCTCTGCCGCCCTGCCGCCCTTCCGCCCTCCGTCGACGCTTCTCACCACGGCACGCACGTGACGGGAGACACCGTCAATCTTGGTGGTTAATTAAGATTTTAATCTAGATTTCACAAAACCGCCACGACTCCTCTCTTATCCGAGATCGGATAAACTCTCGCGAAGGTGGAAGGACGGAAATTTTATTTAAAGAAACGCGAGATATGCGAATTTATGACGAAGAATCTTGGATGGACCACGCTCGACCGGGTAATTTAGTTTGCGCGTGTCACGCGATTCTCGACGTTCGAGCGGTGGTTGCGTGCATCCCCCTGCAAAGACGACGTTTGAACACAAAGTTTTACATAGCGGTTGATCCAGGTCTCCTCGAGCCAGGACTAAAGAATACGTACAGTACCATTGATTCTCACTTGCATTCTTCCGGGATTCCCGGATTGTGAAAACAATAATCAAATTAATAAATGCGCGATGTTGCGCAATCTTAACAGAAAATGCACAGCTCACTCGAACAATAAGTGAGTGAATAATTGCGAATCGCTGACTCAGAACGTGTCACGAAACAGTGTCACGTTCATCGTCAAACATCATTCTCCACCGCGATGACTAACGCCGTCGAGAATAGCGGCTCGACTGACTTGCACTTTCAGGCGAGAGTTTTTTTTTAATCGACGACGCGACGGTGCATCTATAACATCTCGATTACGCAAAGAATGATATTTTTGGGAAGGTTAACAGGCCAAAGAAGAGTGTCAGTCCTCTCGGCTGCAAAAATGGCAACGGGGACGGCGACACCGGGCGATCTAGCGCGCGCCCGGCGACAGGACGGACGCGTATGATTAGACGAACGATCGGCGGCATCGATGCGCGGTGGCAGAAGGG
The DNA here is from genome assembly GCA_011636635.1 of Tetramorium simillimum. NCBI lineage: Eukaryota > Metazoa > Arthropoda > Insecta > Hymenoptera > Formicidae > Tetramorium > Tetramorium simillimum. The sequence goes on along the minus strand of VBVQ01002399.1, from coordinate 196 downwards.
CGGGGGGGAGGGAGGGGGTGAATCGGAATGGGGAAACGGGAATAGCTTCCCGTTCAGGGCGCCTTCACTGCCCCAGTTCCGGCTGCCTCGCGCGGAGGGTAGCACGGGGGTGTAGCAACGGGGCGCCGGGACGCGACTTGCGCGGGAGCTCGCGGGGTGTCGAGGGCGTCGTCGTCGTCGTCGTCGCCGTTGCCGC
>VBVQ01002398.1:0-25320 GCA_011636635.1 Tetramorium simillimum | reverse complement strand
CTAGAACGTATGAGAAAAATTTATTGTATAAAATTATTACAAGCATCTCATTCATTATTTCACATACAGAATTATCACATACAGAATTAAATTACAAAATAATATTCTTAAATATAGAAATTCGAATCGGATTAGATTGCGCTTTAATAACAATCGATTTCAAATTTGTTGAAAGTTTTCTTTTTTTTTTTTTAAAGAATTATCTACAGTATTGAATTGCTTTATATATTAATTACTTAGTCAGACTTCCGTTTAATGAAAATGCAATTACACCAGTGAAATAGATTATTTTACAAAGATATGTTTCGGATGAAAGAACGACGAGCAACAATTATTCGCGTCACTGAGGACACGAGGGTGCTGTCATACATTATTTCGGAAGACTTGGCAAGGCACATTACACGTGCCGTGCACAAAGGCGGGTTGCGCGAGCATTTAAAGGGCGTTTTATTTAAGTTCGCCATTCAGACGTGCTTTTCATCGGGCTTTTGCGTTTTAATAGAGTTGGCCGTTTTATACCGGATAAACTCTTGTGATACTGTCTTGCGCTTTAGTTATGCCCTTACCCAATTTATTCGCATTTAATTTATTAAATACTAAGCTGCACCGCGCAACAGGCATCTCCCGTCCGATTACGGTCATTCATAATTTGTTTCACCCTCACGTGGTTTAACGTAAGACCCTTGTTTCACATAAATTCTATATGATCAGCTTATGTTATATCGTTCAACGACGTGCACATAGGTGCGATGAGTATCCGCAGGTACAACGGGTGCGCGTGTATCTGTATCGAGTTCTCTTGTCCTCGTACTTCTAAGGGATATTTCGTCGACAGCGAGAGGGACAAAGGGTGGAGATGAAGGGGCAGAGGTAAAAACGGGCGAGGGAGAGACGAGGGGGTGGGGGGAAGGCTGCGACCCGCCTTTGAAAATCTCCCTATAATTAAATTGTCTTTTATATTCAGACGAGGGCTGAAAATGAAGCTGGTCCGGGATAAACCTGCCGAGCCGTTCCGCCGGTTCTACCTCTTCTCTTCGCGTCTCCGTGCACCGAGATGTGTCTCTCTTCTACACTTCCATCTCTCTCCGATACCCTTTTTCTCCGATCCGTCTCGATCTTCTCCATCTGCTCCACCCCCCCTCTTCTCCTTTTCTCCCCGCTACTTTTCCTTTTCTCGCGGATCCAGAGGGCAATGACACATTCTCTTCGATGGCTGCCTTCGTTTTCCATACTCCATTACACCCTTCTCACGCAAAATGATGCCTCTGTCATTCCGCCATCGATCTTTCTGTTTCTCCGCAGCATTCTTTCTTCCTCTGAAATCTGCCTAGGCACTTTCGGAGTCAGGTAAATCCCGTCGAGATTTCTTTCTCACTTCTCGTCTTTCATCGGTCCCTCCGTGCAGGTCTTAGCCCGTTATTTTATATATGTACATACGACGTAAGTATTATATATTCATATACATACGTATATATACACATATGTACACATATACATAAACACACACACACACACACATATATATATATATATATGTATATATGTTCACGAATATATATGTGTGTGTGTGTGTGTGTATATAATATATATATATATATATATTTCCACCATCTTGTCGACTGCCTAGTTTGACTTGCAAATGTAATCACTAAGAGCACCCATTCGACCTGATCCTATTTCTATGACCCGAGGACCGCACTTGCTAACCTCGTTCCTAGATCCCGATGAGAAATGTGTGCAGGGCATCGTGTTGGCGAAGTGACTTCCACGATCAATCGATTCTCCATGATCTTCAATTCCGGTTTTCTTGAAAAAAAGGGGGTCATCTTTGTTTAAAATGTCATAATTGCGTTTACGACTCTAAAAATCACCGAAGGAACCAAGGCGAAAGGATATTTGAGAAAATTCTACGAATTTCTATGCACGAGAGTGACAATTACAATCTAATTTTGCCTGTGGCGGTTGTATAATTTCCTATTTCTATTTATGTAACTTCCTAAACAATAATCATCCGTTTCCGTTGCCGCATGCATTCACCAGCGTACGTGCTCCATTTTGATTTCAAATTATATACGTTTCATCATGCGACTCTCTGTACATACATTGTCACAAATAATATTGTACGTACATTCGTATACCCGCGAGCCACTACATGAATTAAAAACTCGCTCGTTGATTAGCATGAACTAATTACATGCAATTAATTAATTACAGTTCCATATGATGATGTAGTTGCCACGGAGTGTGTGACCATTGAATTTAGAGCTACGTGACGCGACGTGTTCGCGTACGTATCGTGCCGTGCAGTATTGCACATCTGAGAGGCGGCCGCGGTCGGGAGGAAAGAAACTTTCGCGGCCGTTAGTCCACCGGTTATCTTTATTACCCCAGCTAATGCCGTACCGCGGAGGTGCTCTCACGATTCTCCAAAGGGAAGGCGGCCGCGAAAGTAACGTTTGTGAGCAGCAGCAGCAGCAGCGACGAGTTGAGATTCATCCCGCGTGCGTACGGCGAGCTTTGTTTGCCGATGTCGTGCAAGTGTTTCGTGAGCAAACGTCCTTATCTCCCGCGCCGCTTGTGTACGCCAGACGTAAATATTTTAGATTCCTCTTGCCCTGCGGATTCTTCGTTTCTTCTTCGTCGAAGCGACCGGCCGCGAGTACGTCAGTCGTAAATAACAGGATATATGTGTACGCGTACGCCTTTATCCTTTACATCTAAGAGTACACTTGGTTGCCTGAGAAGCTGGGCCCGATGATGGGTTTGTCTGGGCGCAAGGGAGTACTTTCGCCATTACCACTCCAGAGTTAAATTTATTGTTGCCCGCGAACGCTCTCGAAATCGTTCTCAAGAGTCATTTGACCGTTCTCTAACGATTTCTACCGTTGGTGTTAAATCTAAGTGGTCATTCGCGCTGTTAAAAGATACGCTGAGCACTCAGTGTGACAAACTGGAGGGATATTTTCAAAGTTCCCTTTTAATTGAGAAATCCACGATCACTTGCGGAAGCGAGGCAAAATTTCAATGAAATTAACGACAAGACTGACGTTGTCGTTTAAGTTAATTGAAGTTTATACGAATTGATCCAATTTCTTCAACTTGATATAACTGGTTATAAATTACTAAATATCTTATATCTTCAATATTTGCAAATTTATTCAATGTAGATAATCGTATAATTATATTAATTATTTGTTTAAAAATTATATGCAACCAAGAGATATTATTAGTTACTTGTAATTATCTTGAAATTATTTTCGCGATCGATGGTTAATTGGTATTTCACATAGGAGCATTAATCAATGTTGACAGTCGGATATTTCTAACGACATAGACTTAATATATCCCATCAGGGAAGCGCGTTTAGTTAGAGAGACTGAAGCTGGCAAGAGTAATGGCTTCTCCGGCCACCGAGGCTGAGCTATCGCTATTGTTGACTGAAAAAAAGGCGGGCGGCGCGATGACCGGTCCGGAACCGACAGCTCCATCGAGCAACCGTGGTACGCAATCGCGTCCGGCAAATGGGAGCAACCAGAAGGACGAGTGACGAATAGCCTGTGCTCGACTACTTTGGACGCGGTCCATTGCCGGAGCTGCCGCGCTTGTTAAACCGTTTCGAACTGCACTTTGCGTGCCTTCGCGTAGTTTCACGCCCTGTTACGAACACCTTCCAGCCCGACTGCGACTGCCAATTCGTAGCATTACGAAGTTCCTTCGTATAAACGATCTACGTCGTAGACGAGCCAGGAATTTCGCGTAACCTGCGAAACGCATTTTACCCGAACGTTCGCCCGTGTGTGTCCCCCGCTCGATTTTGTTACTAACGCGTATTGGGAAAACTGCCGAAAAGATACATGGACGAAACAACAGGCAGAAATGTCGCTCGTACTCGTGAAACCGTTGACAATGTTTTGCACTATTTTCTTTCTCAATTAAAATGGGTTCTCTCTCTTCCTCTCCCTTTCCCTCTCCCGTACTCTGTCTCGCTACTGAAAAAATTCGTTCTTTAGTCAACTTCAGTATAACATAATTTTAATTTGTGGCTTAGTTTTTGATATTAAAAAATTGAAAAAGAAGTTAAATGGATTCCAAATTCACGAAAAAAGATACTTGTGATATTTTTGGGACATTTTATGTAAAAAATTAAAAAAGGTTTATGAAATTACAAATTTATATACATATTTATTTCTTAAAAATCTTTGCCGCGCGTTAGAAATAAAATTGGTTATTTGCGTAAAAAAAGGAGACCACTTGACGAAATGCGTCACGAACAGAGCTTGCGAATTCAATACGGGTTTTTTGTCATTTCTTGATAACTTAACGCTCTCGACCGGAACGTGACGGGCTGCAATATGCTTGCGTGATAGCGGCTAGTCCATTATGCACGTTTATGAATGCAAATGGGTTAAAGATGGCCATGAACGCGCACGAAGGACGTAAAAGGTGAATATACGCATACGCGCCTCTGAACATTTTAGCAGCAAATTCTCGGCCATTTCTGTGGGTCTAATGGCACAGATGATAAATGTGCACGTAAATTGTGCAGTATGCATTTCATAGCTAAAATTTTGGAACGATGGTAACCACGAAGGTCGTACAATAATACGCTTTGTTTTAGACTTAGTCCAACTGACGGCATTCTTATCTTATATCTATATGCATTCAACAGCATTAAAGTAATCTCTTAACATGACAACACACAATATATATTACGACTCGTTAAATTAAATAATTTAAAAAGTGCTACATTTACGAAATTCTCCTCGTACAATCGAAGAGTGACATAACGGTTCGAAATTATTTTGAATTCTCCGAGCAATCGACAATGCAAATTTCACAATGAAGTTTCAACGAGGGTATTATCGAGAACGGTTTCGGCATATTCACAAGTATAATGCTACTGCAGTCATAATACATTCAACGTGTATAATACGCAATACACAGCGTGTTATTACAAAATAAATATTTGCATCGCTTCGTTGTCGATCGAAAGCCAGGCATTTTTCGTTCACGTGAATAAATCCGGTCAGTACAGTGGATTTACGCATGACGGACCCGTCATCGACAAGGTAACGCTCTTTCGCGTCTCTGTTCTTCGTCACGGCGTCATGTCGATGAATCGAGAGCGATACGTTATACGTACGCGGCCGGGAACGGGATCGAGGTCTCTCTCACTGATCCGGAAAACAAGACAATCCACTCGGAAGTTTTTACCGTAGGGCAAAGGAAAGAGCGCGGCACAAGCGCCGGGATCCCCCCCATTCCTGGTTCCTACTATTGCGGGCGCGGATCCCGGGGATCTCTCCCCAGGATCCAGGCTCACGGTCGATCGCGTTTGTCACGTACCGCGGAAATCAATGAGTCCTAGGTACGACGCTTCCGAAGGAATGCGAAAGGAGGAGAGCTTGCGCTGCAACGACTTTCTTGTCGGGAAGGCACGCCCGACGTATGTCGCTTCCTGCGCGAGCCTTCCTGGGCGACATTTAAACGGATGCACGCCCCCGCGGATTTTGGACCTCGAAGCTTTTGTTGATAATGGTACAAATTACCGTCGCTTCTTGTTCGATCTCTTCAAAACGCGAACGCCAAAATGAACTTTAGCACGGACTCGGTTCGCTTATCAGTTCGTTGCAGCTCGAGTTTATCTAACAACTCTTTGATGTTGAGAACTTGTTTGAAATTAGTTCGTTTTTATCTTACTTTTATTTCTTTTCTTTCTTTACCAATCGTAAGAAGCATACCATTCTTTATCATTGTAATTTGTTTTATTCTGTTACTCGCGTATATACATGCGTCTGTCAGATATATACATATTCGCGGTGTAAGTCTTTCTCTTGATTTTATTGCAACAAGATGTACAGATAAATCTAGCTTGGAAACGGTGGATTCGCCTAAGAGAATGTTCCACGTGAGATGTACGCTCACTCTGGAATATGTTGCAATTGCTTCGTGTATCTACTTAAGAGATGGTCCCTATATTCCTCGTAATACGCCCAACAGAATTTTCGGTTGACATCATTGAAAATGTTGCGCCATGTTGTACCATTTAGAGAACTTTACCGGAGAAAAACGATATATTATATTTAGCGTACTTTTAATTCTAAATTGACAAGAATTGTATTATTTTATAGATTTTTCCAAACAATTCGCAGTGCGTAATAATGAATAACATTTGAACGGTTTTAATGAATCGGGATGAATAAAATACTGGACAATACTTGCAATGCAAAATATAGATATGTATATTAATAGGGAAACAAGCCGATTTAAATAAAAACATGTGTAATAATATATATAAAAGAAACAAGCAATATAACGTATTTTATCAAAGTTTTCGATTTGCCGGTTTCATTGAAATTGGAAACGTATGTACGCATATTTATGCATCTTAACTATTATTGAGTGTTAATATCAAATATTATTAGTCATATTATTGACTAATTACTCAGCTGTTATGTTAAAATGGATATTCGTAATATAATATATTTTAACAATGAAAATTAATTATGTTTCATTACCATAGCCGTACGTTAATCATACATTGAACGAATTATGTTCCAATCTGCGTCAAGGCACATAATATATGTATATTGTGTTACGCGTGATATGTATTGTGAGAAATTTTCACGGAAAATTTTATTCAATTGATAAATAGTGTTTATTGGGGCGATATTAGCGACTGACATTTGCCATTAAATCTTGTTCTTTTTTTGTTATTAATTATGAGGTAAATAGAGACTCGATCGTACCAAATGCGGAAAGCGCGGATAACGCGGATAGCTTTAGCACCACGGAATTTAATTCGCAGATTCGCGAGTACAGTCAATGACACGCGACACAGAAGAATGACAATCGTGTATTTTTTTTTTTTTCAACGATGTCCACCGTGCGCCAGAAGGGTCTTTCGTTCTCGTGTGCGACGTGTATTTCCGCCGCGTATGAATGAATATTACAGGAGTATTTCTTCCGTCCGGATATCACATACACGAGGTACGCGGCAATCAGCGAAATATCGTAAATCGTGAATAGTTTAAAACTGCGGGGAGAGGTAGTCGCGCCGTGTTGCGGTTTTAGAAATCGCGCAAAGTGAAATAGCAGCCGCTGCGCGCCGTCCGGCTTCGGCTTTGTAAATCGACGCCCCGATTCCGCGAGTGTCCTTTGCGCCGCGATGCAACCGCACATCGCGGCCGATTCGGCAGCCGACTAACAGCTTTGAATTTCCAACACGCGCGCGAGTACGTCGAGTACATGCATGCACGCGTTTGCGTAAGCGGAATACAAACTTTTGCGGTTGAAACCCCGCACGTCTGTACGCGATTTCTTGTGCACAATTCAGGGAGGACTAAAAATATACATATATTGTGAGTCATCGGATCTGTCGAACGGGCCCTTTCTTGCCACAGTTCGTTCGACGGCCGAGCATGACTGGTTTTTTTTTTTTCAATAATATCATAATTGAATTTATATCTTGATGTCGCTACATGCGATTAATCGTATTACTCGGATAGATAATTATATAGCGGTTCGCAGTAAAAAAAAAACCGTCAGTTTTTTTGCCTAATTTATCGCGGAATAACGGTTTTGCGCAATGACGGTAATTGGACGTTGCCCCGAGACGAATTACCGTGATTTGCCGTTTACGCTAAAGTTATTATCCGGAATTCAGTAAACACGAGAGATCGATATTGAATTACAGAATGTTGCTGCGCAGATTGAAACTCGTTTTGACTCACGATACCGCGGCAGCAGCCTTTGCGAGCGGAATCGCGCGCGAGCACGCAAACAAATGTGTTCTAATCAGCATGCACATCAGCGGCACGTAAATTGCATAGCGTAGATCAATTAGCTCTCAATTAGCGGTTGTGCGTACCTCGACGCCATTTACCTGGCGTTCGTTACCGCCGTGATTTGAGCTGCGAAATTTCAATCAAGAAAGGATTTTTCAAGCTAGGGGTAGCTCGAAAGAATGCCGAGAAGAACCCCTCTTCTCGGCGTTCCTTCTAGGAAGAAACGATGACACTTGGAATCAATGTTAGAATTCAGTTTGGAATCTTCTGTCGATCTGTATCGCAAATATCGTAATCCCTTCTACCTTTCTTCTCTTCCTCTCTCTAATACTTTCGTTCTTCGGATACGTAGGTAACTTTGGACTTAGCGAAGCTTAGCCGGAGTATCCGAGAACGATGTCGAGTTGTTCTCGTACATTTAGTTCCGATGCATTTGAATTGATAGCAGATTATCATAAATTGCAAAGTCTCTCGTAAACTCTTTATTGTGTCGTGTATCTTTGTGTCCTCCTCGTCTATGTACAAATCATTTGGTTTATCGGATATAAATATTTCATCGAAGCACATTCGCATATTTATTGACCTCTTTTCGTTTTTCCATGTCGGAAAAAAATAGTTCTATTATTTAATTAGAAAACTCTGTGTTTAGAAAGCACGCGAAATTATTGTTCATCGACACGTATTATGCAGAATATCTGGGATTTAATTATCTAAATAAGGATGTCACACATACGACATCCTAATTTGTGTAATGTAAAAAACGGATGAAATCTATTGACGAATCTACTTCTATCTTCATACATCAACAAGCGACGAATTGCTTATTCATAGATCGAATTGATAGGCTCCTTTTTTTCTTACATGATTGGTCGAAAAACGGGGACGGACATATTTATTGTATGAGAGACTCAATATATTACTGCGAAACTGCGTATAAAACATGAAACTTCGAAGCATTTCAGATAAGCGATTTATTACCTTCCCAACGGGTTTACGTCACTAGCGAGTGCGATAACCTCGAGAAAACGTTAAGCGCGATACACGCTTTACGATACAGAAAGAGAGAGAGAGAGAGAAATAGCATGCCCATGCCTCCGCCTCCGTGTGTACGTTAATTGACCGCATACAAATAGATAGGAACCCCGGCCGAGAACTTAAAAATAATACGTTTTCAGAAACATCTATCGTTCACCTCTCTGACGGCGAGTCTATCATTAGCAAGAGACATCCGGCATCGCCGGGACACTCAATATAGAAGTCGATTGCTTCATTCGGGCGAAGATTCGTCCTGAGTCACGATCAGATCGATAGTAGGTAGTTATTTATTCTCTAGAGCGGCGTAGGTTGGCCTCCTTTTGCGTTACTACGTGCCACGCCGCGGTTCCACGTGGATCGCGCCGAGATCAGACTGAGAAAAACGTGTTTCAGATGAATACGAATTGTATTGTCCAAGTATATAGTAGTCCAAGTGTAGTTGGAGAGCGCGCGCGCTTTGTACTCGATACAAATGGATCGGAGTAAAGGTCAGGAATTATTGGATCTATTCCTTTTGTACTTTGCATTTTTTATATTTAAAACGGACTAAGCGTGTATTCCGTTTGATTTCTTTTGGATGAACGAAAAAAGGGAATTGCAGTATAGATAAAATGTAATCGAAGGAAAAGAAACAGACGTATTATGAGAAAACTTCTTTAACGTTTCTCAGCTTATGCTAATCGTTGCTGGCTAATTTTTCCTTAAAAAGAAAGAACTAGTAATATAAATAATGTAGAACAGAAAATTTTTCTTAGAATTTAAGAGCATATATACCCTGTCTTATAAATAGCCAAGAAAGGCGGTAGAAAATTTGGGAATATTTGTTTCACCGGATCCCGGAGATAGTATGTTCATTAGTCGGGCTCGAAGAGAGCGAGATAGAGCGAGCGCTCGACGAAATACGAGTCCTGCCTGACTCTCATAGTAATATCACGTCGACGTGCTCGTATCGCGTAACATGTTACGTTCCGTCGCGTAATACGCGGACGGAGCTGCATTATGCGCCCAGGCGCCCGTGCGCGCATACGGGAATCGCGGAGAGTTTGCGGTAGCGTTGCAATATGCCATGAATCCTGAGATAAGTGAACTCTCCTCTCTCTCTCGCCCCAGTGAGAGAATCGAAGAAGATTCGCCAAGTATCCTTTAATCCGGTCTGAGGTCTTTATTAAAAGACACCTCGTATTTTTACTGCAAGGAACGCAAATATTTAATAATGTTTTTGTGATAATTTTAAAACCTGGTATTGTAAGATTTAAAAGTGTCGCAGAGTAAGTAAGGAAAGGGTCGAAAAATAATTCCCGATTTAACATAATCGTTAATTATTAATGTGTTTACACGGGTTGCGCGCGTACGTGCACGTGTGCGTTTAGCTTGAATAAGTGTACAAAGGACGCATGTCACTTTATGGGAAAATGCGAGAGAGCGCTTTTTCATAACGCATGTAATAAATGCACTTGTATGTACACTTGAGCGGACTACGAAGCGCGAACTCCCAGAAACGATGTAATTATGACATGCTCAAATATGTATTTAACTGTACTCCCCTCGGAGTAGTTCAACACACGTCGCAGAGCCGTGTGCGGCGTTTCCTCCCCGCGCTTGTCGTTCGGTGCTTGTCGAGTTTGGGAAATTCGACGACCGTTATACGTTCATTCGCTAAATAGGCGTTACTCGCAAACGTATACAGATGTATACGCGCTCCGGTAGATTTTAGAGCCCTGCTATCACGCTCTCTTTCTCCCTTTCCCTCCCTTCCTCTCTTTCTACGTTTCTCCTGCTGCACGTCGAGGCAATTTTCCACGAGCAAACGTCGCGTCTTTGGAAGACTCTGACGCGCGTTATCTTACGAACAGCGCCCCGAGGTGGGCGGTTAGATCTTTACGTTGGATCTGGCGGTGGCAGGATCTTTCCCCGTGTGTCGGCACGCGAATATGGATTCGAGCACTTCTTGTCGCGGCGATTCCTTGTAAACAGAAGTAGCGGTATAGCGGGGATGTCGCCTGGTAAGGTGCGTCGCCGGGCTTCTTTTTCTAGGCGCAGTCGCACCGTTGTCGTTCAGCTTTGATTATATAAATAAATTTTCTGTCTTTGTATTGTAGAATTTTAAAAAATTGCAGTTTTGCTGCGAAAAATTTTCATTTGTTATTTACATAATTTGTATAAAAGCATTCTGACATATCTATATGGGCATTCGCGATGTTAAAACACTGGAAACAAAATTCTTGGAAAAACGGACGAATCAGAAAATCTTGTAGGAGTAATCAAATATTCTGGTTATTATAATAGGAAATCTGGTTATTATAATAGGAATTCTGGTTATTATAATAGAAATTCTGGTTATTACAACTTAGAACTCAATTCTATATAACTTATAATAACTAGAATTCCTGTTATAATAACCAGAATATTTGATCACGTCTACAAGATTTTTCTGATTCGTCCGGTTTTAACCAGAATTTTTTTAATGGAGTAATTATGAACATTTTATCTCCTATTGACGAAACTATTTCGATGGAAAATTATTTGAATATTACGAAAATATGTTGATAGTACTTTTCATAAAAATTTTTTTATTAAAAATTATGATTTTCTCTCTCTCTCTCTCTCTCTCTCTCTTTTAAATACCCTTTTTCCTCTTTAAACGGAAACATCCCTTTACAAGCATCTCACAGTGCCCGCAGATAAGCGAGACGGTGAGAAGAAAACGCGGAAGGCAGCTCGGAAGGGTCAAGTGGAGCATACAGCTTCTTGCCGGAAATTGTTCCGATCTTCTCGATCCAACCGATAGAAACCTTGCAACAATATCAATAAGGCGACGGATTGTTGTGTCAGGTGGTCTTTCGAAGTGGCGATCGTTCCTTGTCGTTTACATCGCGCGGAAGTGGGTAAACAAATCGACGGACGAAATCAATCGCGAGTTCGTTGACTCTTAACTTGACGTTACCTCGCTTCTGTTGATACAACATTTCTCGATATCCTTTTCACACACAAAGAGAGAGAGAGAGAGAGAGAGAGTGCGAGAGTATTCGTAATACTCCGTATTCGTAATACTTCCGAGTGAAAAAAACGATAGCAAAGTTAGATAAATGTTATACGAATAGCATTTTAGCGATAACAGAAAGAGAAGGGCGAAAACGTGTAGAGTTTCGCAGATCAAAGGAAAGACGGTAAGATAGGATTTTAATGGGACGGAAGTGTGAATATATCGTGGCATTGACCACAAAGCGTAGCCTGCCAAATTCCACACTCACGGTGAAGTCGCGAAGCACGCGGCAGAACGGAAATAAGACTATTATATGAACCACCAGGGTCGTCGCGCTCGTAAATATACCTGATAGCGTACGAATGAGTCAACGCGGACGACACGTGCGAACTTTCGTCTCCCGTTGTTAACTCACGCGCGTAATTTACATTTCGTCGTCCGCGTGCAGCAGGATTTCCTGCGAACTAATGGGATATCGATACTCGTATTCCCGTAGAAAGTTTACGCATTAATAAGTTAATAAGTATCAAAGAGAATGATTAATAGGCACCCTGAAAAGATGTTGGCGCAAAAGTTTCGCCGATCGATATTCTACAGCGATATCGATACTCTGTAGCGAGTGACTCATAATACAGTGACTATCCTTATTCATGAGGATATAAGATCTTGGCTCGTGCTTCGAAGATGATGAAGAGCGCAGATAAAAGAAATATTCTACCTGGCCACACAGGAGAGAATTAGACGAGTCTTTTTCGGTTACATAATTCCGAAATCGATTATTTTTATTTTTCCAGAACCGTAATCGGAGTTGTTCGCATGCGTGATTTACGATAACATTTAAATAGCAATATCGCAATAAAATTTCAGTAATTTAATAACTCAAAAAGCAAAATATGCTCTATGTTCATACGCTCTATGTTTTTTTAGATTTAAGGTTAAAAGTCTATTTTGTAAAAGGTTTGAAATATATTATTTTTAATAAAATTTACATGTTGCATGTAATGAAAATTTAAAGGGAATGCTTTCGAATGAGTGAAATCGTTCGTATAGCAATAAATAAATTACATAGAAATAAATAAATAAGTGAAAAATGCAATCCGCTTCTATAAAATTATCAGTCATTTATAATACTTGATTTAAAAGGTATTAATAAATATTTATACGAAAATCCATATTTGCAGCTCTTTATCGCAGTTAAACAAATTTGATTAAACTTTCTACTCAAATAATCAACAAATTATAACGAGCCGCATATATGATCGTCATACCTACCGCGAAATATACAAAATATTTGCAAAACTAATGAATTGCCGGAAATGTGACACACAATTATAACATACATACATCGAAGCGTTCAGAGATATTCGCGAAATTGGCACGGCGCACGCCACAAACGACTTATTCTGGCCGCTTCAAAGATCGGATCGCAACATTCGCGGCGTGAAGGCGTGTAAACAAAATTCTCGTTCCGGTATCTTGGCATTTTCGTACGACTCGCCGTGTGTTTTCTGCGAAATTGCCGGCGAATCCGGGAAAAAACGTAGGAAGAGGCGGCCGATCGGCTGCTCCAAGGCAGAAAGCGTTTATTGCGTTAGAACGTGTTACTCCAAGTTTATCAACACTCTCTAAATATGAATCAGTTTATAGTCACTAATTATCTGGGTATAACTACTACATCAAATAGTGATAAGTATACTACTGGTAATTAGTGACTAGTCTCTGAATTATTCAGTGAATTTTTGTTTTCACTACTTGATGCAGTAGAATCATAGTGGTGCTCAATCGCGTCACGCGTGACAATAATCACTGTTTATCAGTGAGAAATGAATTCACTGACGAGATCAGTCAAATTTCCACTAATTAATTTTTAAAGAGCAAGGAAGAAAAAAAAGAAAAAGAGAAAGAGAGAGAGAGGGATTTGCGAATTTGAAAAAGAATTTCGGCGCGTCCCGCCGATCGCCGGAGCGGAGGCAGCCGACGACCAGGTAGCGTACGGGCAGCCGGTGGCTGCTGTTCCTTCGTCGCGTACTCGTCGTGTGCCGCCGGGGGAAACCAGTCACTCGTATAAAACCGACGGACTAGTCGCGCCTCGAGTCAGTCTCGGCTCGCGCCTCGCGTGAGTGTTGCGATTGCTCGTCGCGCGCGTGCGAGCGAACGGACGAACCGATCGGTGAGGGGGGGGAAAAAAAAAAAAGTATATCGCCGATCAGCCGTGTGCGCGGAACCGGCCGAACGTGCGTAGTAACGAAACGCGGACGTTGATATCGCGCCGGATGTTCGCGGACAAGTAAATCGAGGGCGGGAGGCGAGAGTGTTGCGCGCTCCTCCGCTGCCTCCGGAAGGATCTCCCCTTCCGAAAAAGGGCCCCCGTAGAGGGACAAAGGGCCGTTCGGGACGCGCAGGTGAGGCTCGCCGCCGCCACCCTACGACGGCCTCGAGGTGAGGAAGGACGCCGCCCACCGGTTTTGCGGTTGCGAGGAGACGGAAAACGTTCTCGCCGGCGAAAACGGTGCGTAGTAAGTATCGGAGTAAACACGCGCGCGCGCGCGCGGCGTCGACGTTGCCGGTGCCGAGAGATCGCCGAGTGGTGCCGAAAATTGCTACGCGACACGTACACGCGTCCTCGTCGTCGTATCTTGACGTTTAACGCGGCTGATGACAGCCGCGTGGTATGCGGAGTCGTACGGCGATTTCCGACTGATTTCCGAGTGATAAAAGCGCGGACGGGCCGAATGAGTCCGAGTCTTGCCTCCTGTCGCGGCCTACGCGTGTGTTTCGATTTATTTACACGTATTTTTTTCACAAGTGAAAATACATGAGCGATGTCGATAAAAATTCTCAGCATTTTAATTCCCTGATAATTCGGAGCGAAAGGTAGGACGGGGAGTTGTTTACAGAAATTTTCTGACGCACGATAGTTGTAATAACGCTCAGACGTTCAGTCTGAGTCGGTTGGAGTGAAACTCTGTGAAGCGCAGTTTTCCAAAAATATTAACGCGCAGTGTTATCACACATGCACGCCTGTGGCGTCAGACGGCTACTTGGCACGGCGTCTCTGTCGGCGATTGACACGAGAGAGGTCCGGATATTCGTCTCTCAGAAGTCAAGTCGATCAATATTATGAAATAAAAAGAAGTAGAGGACATTTTTGAGACTGGGAGCTAATTACGTTGTGAAGTTAGGGAATTTATGAAAGGCAAAAGTTGATCAGTTTGGCTTTTGAGGGGCTCACGTGTCGTTTCGTACGTTTCCGTGCTCCTCTTGCCAGCATTATGTCAGTGTTTCGCGGTATCGCCACGTGTAGTTGTTGATCACGCTCGGTTCCACATTATTGGTTCGCCTGCGCGTAGCTCTGGTAGCGCGTTTCAACTGACAGCCCGGTGCCTATCTGTTAGTCCGCTGTCAGACACGGGAGATCGATTGAGTCGTCGTCGCCGTCGCCGTCGTCGTCGTCGACACTGGACGAAAATAATTGCGCTTTACGGCACGGTCCCGAGATAACGCGTGAGCGCGTGCGTAAGATAAAGCTAATCTTTCCGGAATCTTTCCTCCATGTCGTTGAATAAAGTTCGGTATAAACAAAATAGAGGGTGAAGAGCGATCGAAAAATTTGCCAATCAGATGACGCGTCTGTCGTTATCCGACGTTTTTATCTCGTTCAAAAGGAAATTGCCTTGTCGACTCTTGTCTTTCAAATCTGTGAAATTGACATTCTAAAATAAAATAAAAAAAAAAGATTATTTATAGACAAATGTCGACAAATGATGGGTAATCGAATGCCATATCAATTTTATGAAAATTCACATTTCGGGATGCCAACGTCACATACCTTTGTCTTTCGACAAGCAACAGTCTGTCGGGAAATTATTTTTTTTTATGCGATTATTCGATTAAGCGCGACGTGACGCGCGTAACGTGTATTAATTCTCCGTCTTGGAGTCTATCGTGAGTCATCGTATTATCTTTGAAATATTTTATAAATATTTAAGCGAAATGCGTTTCAACTAATAGCAATTATAAAACGCAACGAAATTAATTGCGAAGCAAATATTTACTGTAATTTAACATAATTTTACTTCTTTTGTATAATATACAAAAGTCGTAAGAAATAATTTATCTTACAGCAACGTAACATTCATCAGTTTTGAAATACCTCAAAAGTAATGAAGTAATTTATTTTTTTCAAACTCACGATATCGCGAAAGATTATTCGGGGGGAAGAATTGTCTGCATTATTCGTTTTACGTCTGATTGCTTCTCGAATCTCGCTTCGCATCTCTCTCTCTCTCTCCCCCCGCTACGCGCGTATCGACGATCCGGAACGGAACTGGAATTTCAGGGATGACCTTGGAGACCGTGCGCGTCCGCTCTGCTTATCGCGACGCCGCGCGATGTTTATTTTTCGCGAGGTGTTAACTGCGAGGAGCCCGGGCGCCGTCGTGTGCTCATCTATCTGCTCGCGCTCTGCGTGTGTGCGCGCGCGCGGGTGCGCGTGTCCGTGGCACCGCGGGTTTTCGAAGGCGGTCGACGACGTAGGAATTCGAGGTGGCCGTGAAAGACGCGCGCGCGAAGCCACAGGTGGTGGTCAGAATTGACTAACGCGGAAGAGGAGCGCCGCGCGCGCGCGGGTCCAGTCCGGTCCGGTCCCTGCCGGTCCTTTTCGGCCCGTTCGCGGGAGCGCGAATAGGGCAATAATATCTCCATTTTTATACGTCGCGCGGCGCAAATTTACGAGCTGCTAAATTCACGTCGAAACACGCGCGACACACGCGAGGGGCGCCCCTCAAACACGGGCCACGTAACGACCCGCACGAGCGGTCGCAAGACCTCGTCAAGTTTAAAGAGCCGAATTTTTCTTCCCTCCACGTAGACTCGAAATGTGACGCGTTAGAGAGATATATGTGTACGTAACCCATATCCACTTTCACATGGTAAATAATCCATTTTATTTTCGTCATATTTTTTATCTATGAGATTCCTACGAGTTATAAGGATCAATATTGCGAGCAAAATTTACGTTCCTGCACTTAAGAACGTTACGGAGCTATTAATAACATAACGAATTAAATCTTGCGAAATAATTAATTCCGCGTCATGTAACAAGAGCGTGTTATTGTTGGAACATGTTCATATATGTGTATAGGAAAAGGTAAAGTTAAACACGTTGCAAAGGCAAGCGGGACGACGCGATGGATTAAAATAGAGCACACGTGTAAGGCATTATCATACATATATTTCAATACATGAAGGGAAAAGGTATGAAAGCAGAAGTAAATTTTACGTAGCAACATGATTGTTTACAATTATTATAATTAAACTTATGATGTAGGATGAAAATAACGATAAAGTGATGTAAGCGCGTCTGAAATATATCGTTATCAAATTGAACACACAGTCAACACATGGTATATGTATATTTTGCTCATCATTCTCGACAAAACATCGAGATTATCTAAGTGAGAGATTATGTCGCGTGTAAAATCATCATCTTGTTTTACTTCATTGCAATTGATTTCGGCCGCCAGCCGCATTTAACAGCATGATATTTCTAATATCAAATACTTTTGAATCGGAGTTTGAAACCGCAGAAAGTCACAAATGTAATTGTGAATGGAATACTGCTCTCCTCTCTCTATTTGTTTTCGCATCCTTAAACCTAAGTGAATCTGGCACTAGCACACAAAGCGCCTTTGTGTAATACGTACGTGTAAAGCCGAGGGTGAACGAATTATTCGCCATCGTGTTCTTGGAACTTCACGAGACAATTAGAACGTTGATACTGATGTAATTTTAATAACAGCTGCAAGCTGACGAAAGCTACGTTCTTGAGAGGAACCGCGAGAGCTGAAATTTCCCCGTATTCTTTCATTCACTCATAAGATGTTTTAATTTCACTTTCATTATTCGTAATTACGGTATGCTGAATAATATTTCGTCTATTTGTTTTTTTTCATTCAATAACTTCATTCTTTTCTTGTAGCTTAATTTACGTATTGATTCGCTTAATTGCAATTCACAAACCGGATGTCGCGTTATCGAAGAATATCAAGGAATGTCGCTGCATAGATTATCGCTAATAGAGAGACTCTGTTCTACACAATAGCTTTACGCGCATATTCAAAGTGGAAACGAAACATAGACCACATGTCTCTTTTACGTAATTCCAGGCATCGATCATTATCAAATTTATGACGCGACGCAGTCAGTAGTGAATACAATCGTTTATCAATGACGAGGGTACCGCGTGTGGGTTTTCCGTCTCCCCTATTTGCATTAACTGAAAATAGCTTCCCGCTTTGAGCACTTACCGTGGCGCATATCGAGGTGCGACGTAGAGGACGAAAGAGAGAAAGAGGGAACGGGAGGGCGAGAGCGGGCCGGAATGGACAGATGGAGAGAGAGAGTTCTCCCCCCGGGTTTCTCATAGTCCCTTTCTGCGGGGCATCCCGTGGACAAAGCGTCGGTCATACATAAGAGAATGCTCGAAGAGCTCAGCGAGCGATAATAATTGGAGCGTTTATGTTGGCTGCCTTCTCGAAATAGTAAAGGTCGATCATCGTGATGGCGCTGCTGCGACCCGCGATGCGGTATCGCGGCGGACACACTCGTTAACGTTAGCTTAGGTCGGGTTACGTGGGTGGCATTTAGCCATCGCGGCTAAGTCCACGACGTGGATTTATGAGCCGCGTATTCTCCGCGCGCGCGTCTCCGTTCTCCAACGGCGAGCGACGTGCTCCAGCTGTCTGGCGCATCGACGCTTACTCGATTCGCGCGAGTCGTGGATATTTCGACGTAAGCGGGAGGGTAACTTGAATCGGCTGTGAATACTTTGTCTCCTTTAGAACGGAGCAAAATAAAATGTAAAATTCAATTGCTGCAACGTATCATTTTTATCTTCAGAGTGATCTCTGCTGGAAATTAAACTCGGCACGTTTATATCTGGTCACCATATTTACATATACCGTAATGCGATATGATATCATGCGGTTGAAAATATTTGATTGAAATAGTTCTGCATGACGCAACGCCTTATCGCTGACCCTGAATTCTATCTTAGGTAAGATTAATCAAACTAAAACGAGAGAGAAAGAGATCACTTTCGTACGCGAGTCACGTTTCCGTCTGTTACATAAACCGCTGCGCGGTTTTGCGCGTAAATTTCCATCGTACGCAGTTATATTTTTTATGTTAATATAAATCAAGAGACCACCCGGCGGTACGGTGGCTAATCAGTGGGCAGGCCAGATTTCCGATACGTCGAGTATCTTATCGCGTCCCGACGCGCTTTCGAGAATGGACCTTATCGCGATTCGCGCTATCGCGATGCGGATTGGACGCTCAGTTACGCCGCGGTCGGTGGCACGGCAATATGCAATCGCCGACAGAGTTTGTTTTTTATCGTCCAAATACAATCGCCATTCCCGCGAGTCGCCAAGTTCGACAACCTGCGACGCGACGACCGGCCAGTGACTGGCCGGTGAAGAATTTCTACGTAAACGTGCACGGAAAATCGTATTAAAATAACACGATGCTTCCTGGAGTTGTTTAATAAGACAGATTGAATCTCCTCTTAATCGAATTATTATGTAAACCACACACCCATGTCTCTCTTGAATTTAATTGAATTACGTGAAACCCAGTTAGAAGTATCGTTTTTTATTCACGATTCAATAATTTGGAAACTGAAACAGAAATTGCCAGGGTTAATCATGCATTTCTTTTCTACTCGTATAGTAGGCTACGCTTGTATTTGTCGAGTGTATTTTTGAAAGTCTTATATTACACGCAAAATTCAATTAGTGGCACTAGTTAAATTATAATAAAAATGTGCGTTTTTATTCGTTTGAGAGTACATATCGAGCTGCGAGCTGAAGGAGTAAGTTGGAGCGCCGGTTCGTTTGGTTTCGTAAGTTTTGCGTGCAACTTCCGTGAGAACTCCAGAAAGCTAGAAACATGAAGGGAAAGAGAGAGAGAGAGAGAGAGAGAACAGTAGAAAAACGTTTGTACGGAGATAGAAAGTATCGACTTGTTTGCATTCCCGACTCTCGTATTCATAACTCACGTTTTGCCAGCTCCTCGCGGCGCGCAGTTTCGCCGCTCGCGGGATCCGAAAAATAAAAAAGGTGAAAGAAGCGGCACCGCACTCTCTATATTCGCCGGGCAAACGCATGCATGATATCGAGAATTCCTGATAATCCGTGCTGCAGACGTGATCGACGATACTTTCGATACGGTATTGGTAAGAACGTGAAAGATGCATACGTGCGTCGAGAAACCTGACGCGAATGGCGACAAGGAAATGCGTCGTTTAACCTTTTCTTGGCACAAAATGAACTACATGCGCTTTATTACTCCAAGAGTTACGTAAGAACAGGAAATATTTTCTATCTGATTTTCTGAAAAGCATCATTATGCACAATGTTCTAAATTTATGTAAAGAGTACTCTTATCCATATTTTATTAATACTTATTGTTAGATTATCAGTTTTTTTTATTTTCGTCTTAAAATAATTTATAATTTACTTAAAATAATTTATAATTGACTTTCAGTATTTGTAGCATAATTTGGGTTAAATTCATTTCGATGGAATTTTAATTGGAAGGTTTCGTATCGTCAATTATCATGTCTTAATTACGAGGGCAACTTATAAAACTGCCGAAAGAGAAAAAAAAAAGTCAATGTCCATCACTGTTTAACATCCGCTCCGAATTCGTTGAAGGATCCGCGGTGGAGGGACGTATATGCGCTGTATCTCTGGCGCACCGCGTACATTCCGGAAATAGACCGTTCATAAATCGCAAGGCGGAGGCGTTGAGCTTCGTTTTATCTGTCTGTCGGCGGTATTTCCGTGCCAGTAGGTTTTTTTCATCAAACGATGCGCGCGCGATACTGCGAGTGCGCTGGGGAAAAGAGAGAGAGAGAGAACGAGAGAGAGAGAGAGAGAGTGAAAGAAAGAGAGAAAGAGCGGCCGCTCGATCGAGCCCGCCGCGATTCGAAACAAATTAGGGAACCGCGGCGATAAAGCCATCCTGACGATACGCGCCGGATGCCGATTGACGCGAATGCGCTCCGATGTTATTCGACCTTTGACGGCGGGCGTCCGCCGTGGAAATGGCGCAATTTTTTCCGCCACTTTCTTGCACGAGGTAAACAGATCACGTTTCGCAGCTGGCATTTGCCCTCGGCCGCGATCGCGCTCGGACGCATCCGCATTCGGATTTGGTTAAACAAGGAAGCCATTTGGCTTCTCATCCCTCTGCGTCGCTCTAAATTTCCCTTTTCCCTCCCCCGTTTCGTCTCATTTGTTTCGTTTCTCTTATATAGTATATATGTATATACTTATATATATATGTATATGTATATATCGAACGTGAATTGGAGGAGGAATTAGTTTGGAGGAAATTTTCTGTGCTATGGCGTCCGATTTTATTGTCAATGTCGTGCCACGATTATTATGCGGGCAGCGTCGCGCCATTTAAGCACCCTTTGAATTCTGAATTTCGTCGTTTTCGCGGAAAGACTATTCGAGTCGAAGATTTGATTCGGCAAAATTGTAGCCGTACCGTCGAATTTCTTTGCACAATTTTATATTAATTTTGTATATCCTTGACTGCGAAAAAAATGTAAACGGTGGTAAAAACGTGCATGCACCGATAAATTTGCTAATTAGAAATATAATAATGATAATCTGATAAGGGTAATGTTACATTCGCGACCGTTCGCGCCATGATTGATTTTAAGCTGAAAATGTACAAAACGTCCGTAATGGATTGTGACCGACCTCTTGCGTAAATCCGGTTGGCGCGTAGCTAACTGAAATGAACAAATTGGGTTATTGCGTTTTTTCCCGCCAGCAGAGAGAGGGACGAGATAAAAAATTTTCACAAACAGCGCGAGCGTTTCGCAGGCTTGTCGTTTGGTCTTTGGGCGGCAATCAACGGTCTGTCACGCGCAGAGGTATTTTCAATGACAAGCCGGAGCCAAACGGTCGCGCGGCGCGGCGCGGCACAGTGATATCGGGCAAAGTTCGGTGTTCAGTAATGCGGATTTGTTAGGCGCCCCGAACGTGAAATGCGAAACTCGGTGGTTCGTATGCGCCCGAAAGCGCGACCGACACACATGCACAAGCGGTCACTTTACGGGATCCGATACCGAGCGCGCGTAACGCGCCCGCGCGCACAGATAACGATCGCTGCAAATCGATAATTTAACCGTGACAGGCCGTGCGTTGGCGATTGAAAATTTTTCCCCCTCGTATTTCGCGTAACGAGAGAATCGCGGGGGAGCCCTCCCTCGCGTCGGGGATCGCGATATCGTCCAAAAATTTTCAGCCTGCCGAGAAAAATCGCGCCACGTAGGCTGACGGGCCGTGAAACGACCTCGTAAGTCGGAAATGGCGTCACGGAAATAAGACAGGCGGAAAAGAACGACGTTAATACTTTGAAACCGAGGAATTTATTCTAAAGGCCAATTTTATAAATGTTTAAATTATAAAAAAAAAAACATATATACATACATGTGACGTGCATGCACGCGCAATGTGATAATTACATCTTATTTTTGCAAGATCAGCCTTCTGAAACAGATTTTTAAATGGTCTCTTACGACTTACAATAAGAGAAAACACGCAGTCATTTATTACACATAATAAAATATTTACATTAATAAGACTTAATTTAAATTTATCGAAAATATTGTACTCATCGCGATACTAAAATCACTGGCGATCCGCGCGAAAGCCGGACGGTCATAAATCGGACTTTGCCGCGTTCGGCCGTTTTAAATTATGATTCTCTCTCAAGGAGTGGTTCGCGCCGGTTTCGAGCACGCGTGCAAATCCGACCGCAAAGCGCGACGCTTATACAAAAGCTAATGCTTCTGCATCCTGGGGCGTGCTGATGCAGCCGCGGGGATTAACCGGATGAAATGGATCAGCCCTACGGAGACGTGTCCGCGATCGCGTTTTAAAGAGTCCTCTTATGTAGATTAAAACGCGGGTCGAGAAGCAGGCCCGCGCGAAGATTTGTTACCGCACTTAGACGTCGATTACTTTTTTATTCATGACGTCGCGAGGTCATGGCGTCTCGAGGAACGGCCGGAAAGGGCTGACATTCGCGAAGAGGAAATATCCCCGTTGCAAATATGAAAGTAATAACGTTTAATTTTTAGTACGCTCGTAATAATCGCAAAATTTCAGATATTACGAAACGGGATAATCCGGAAGGAATTATTCCGTGAGACAATTTGGACTTATAGTCGATTTATAAATTAAAAACTGTCCTCACTTGCAGTATTCTTTACATCAAAATTTATAGATTATGTTGCTAATGACAATATGTATAATGTAGCATTTTATATGCGAATATTGAATGAGATTTAATGCGAACATATTAGAATTGCAAAGTAGACTTTTTTTATGACGTATAACGGAAATATGAGAACAATAATTCTGTAAAATTCTATATTTAGTATCGCAACACTCTAGCCAAGTTAATTGGTGTGCAAGGAAAAATTTGTCGTTTCTATTTAACACATTTAATTCGGTGAGACGCTCCATTCTGGAGAGTTTCGCTATCACGAGACTTTCGCATGTCAGCTCCGCTCTTTAGTCTGCTCCGATAAGCCCATTTTCCTCTTCGGCGATAAGAGCCCCGTGCCGGGCGCCCCGTGTATCCGAACGGCGAAATTAGCTTCGTTTTTGCTAGCGCATAACATACTTTCGCGGCGAGTCGAGGCGAAGCCGGATGTACCGTGAAAAAGAACGTCACGGGCCTCAAGATTTATTTCGACGACATCATGCCTGATAACACAGACGAGGAAGAATCTTCGCGCTCGGGTGCATTCCATTTCTTTCGCTTCCTTCCTTTTTCCTTTCTCCCCCCTCCCCCCCTCTCCGCCCTCCTCTTTCACGCTCGTCCCGTTCTATCGCTCGTTCTTTTCATCCGGCAAGTGGCTGGGCGTTTTTTCGTCCCCTCGCGAAATAAGTAGAATGCATCTAATATTTCTTTTTGATTAAGATAAATACGTGACCTTCGCGTCGAACGTTCCGGCTTTTCACCTTTTAACGAGGCACTTCCGATGCTTGTCGGCCGGCGACAGTCGTAATGCGCGCCGCACGGCGTGACTTATCGCCGGGTATTTAATATCATCCGTAAATTACGGCACTCTCTCTCTCTCCCTCCCTCTCTCTTCTGCGTTTCTTAATTCCGCCGACGAAATTCGGCAATTACAATTGCGGTCGACTGGCCAGCCGCGCGCGATGATGCACGGTCGAATTCTCCATGGTGCGAGACCGCCAATGGCGCCGGTGCTCTTCATATCTTTCATCGGCTTAGCTCGCCCGCAGCTTTTATCGCGGCACCACCGATAGCGATGCATCGAGACTACTTGCGGTTTATCAGTCATTGTTGAAAGCGAAATATCATGGCTAATGCATCGTGTTACGATATAGATGCCCTGCACCGTGTGATTACCTCTTTTGCGCACGCGGCGAAATTTCGGCGTAAAATTTTCCGCTATTTTTCCATCGCTCGGCGCAAAATGTCGGTAATACACCCTCCCGAGTTTGAAACTACAACAGTGATATAATGTTTCGAATTTGAAATGGAACGGCGGTACTGTCAGTAGATTACAGAATAGCAGCCGAAATAGCGTGGGACTCGCGTCTATTGGTTACGCAGCGTCGGTGGCACGCGCAAAATTTGATATCGGAATTTAATATTTCGCCATCAGATACACGCCTCATAATTCCCATTCTTCGGCGCTTGAAATGTGGAACGGCGTCATGCACCGCAGTATTACCAAATATATTGAATTAATTTCAGATAATATCGGATATTAGATGTAATATATGTGAACTCCTCGTAGATTTATTTTCGTATCGATCCAGGGCGTCGGGATAAGACGATAGATTTCCACACGAAGATTGCGACATCGTTTATCTTCGGAATATGATTACCTTTTTTTTCTTCCAATATTTGTTTAAAAAAGAATTCCATCTAATAACGGCGGTGTTTTCGTGTCGTTGGTGTTCCACGATTCGTATTCTGATCTTGATCTTGACTGGCCGGTAATTGTGACCAATTAATGTGTCACGCTGCGCGATACGAGAGCTCAAGGACACATGGTTTCGACGGGCCGATCAATTCGCCGAAGCATAATATGCGCGAGAGAGGCTTGACGCTCGTCGATCGCGCCTCGACCGTTCGAGCCGCTACTCCGTAACTGCTCCTCGCTGACGAGTGCCATCGATCGCGCGCAGGATTCTCAGGACGAGGCAGGAAATCGCGACAATGAGTTTAATCGATGGGGCCGATTGTCGACAGTAGAGTCAATGCGTCGATTCCGATCGCCCGGCTCACCCGGAGAGCGCGGTGGCTAATCGCCGACTCGTCGAAGCGACAAACGATTCCACGGCTCGTTCGTACGGCGCGTTAGCTTCCAATCGGACGAACTGACTCGATTAACGTTAAGTGCATATGCATCCTCCTCCCTCCCCCCTCCCCCCTCCCGCG
>VBVQ01002397.1:0-25322 GCA_011636635.1 Tetramorium simillimum | reverse complement strand
CCCCTCCCCTCTCCCCCCGTGCCCAGCGAACGCATTCCAGACTCGATCTCGCGGAGCTTCGATTCGCGGACGCGAATTCGAGTGCGAAATAAAATCTGGGGGCAAAAGCGCGTCGGCGTCCTCTTTTTCTCTTTTTTTCCCATCGCGTCGCGTCGCGTCTCGTTGACGCTGCGCGACGCGACGGAAGCGATCGGCCATCACCGCCGCCGCTCACCGCCACCGCCGCCGCCGCCGCGATCGAAAGAGGCGACGAGAAGGCGAAAATATAACCAAAGAAAGACCAAAATAGTAACCCTCGCGGGGCGACGGTGCGCGGCGAGAGAGCGTGGATCCGTCGCGCGAGGTGCGCGACGCGCAGGCGCGCGACAGGGGCACGATCGTCGCGTCTCGCTCCGACGCGCGCGGCCGACGCGTCGCGCCGTCTCCGTCGGGCGCACGGGCGGCGCGCCACAGGCGACTCCGTCGAATTTCCGACGGGCAGTTGGCAGCCGTGCGTAAAAGAAATAAATAATCAAAGCGACCATGAAGTGACAAATAAAGTCGAGGGGATCGAGAGAACAATGCTCGCGCGTACGACGGCAAGGAGGACGGCCCGTGTCGCGCAGGTAGCGTGCGCCCGCACCGCCGTTTGATAGCCGCGACCCGCCGCGTTTCCGCGAGTGGCCCCCGCGGGCACCGTGAATGCACCGCGCACCGCCGCTGCTCCGCCACCACCGCCGCAGCCGCAGCCGCAGCAGCCGCGCACGACACACACACAGCCAGCCAGCTAGCCAGCAGTAGCAGCAGCAGCAACAGCAGCAACAGCGGCCGAGGAGCCGCGCTACACGCTCGCCGTCGATGCGAGCCTGACATCTCGGGACGGACTCTCTCCCGCGCGGATCAGTGTTACGGGACTATCGTCGTCGCGTTCCGGCGCAGCTTCCAGCCGGTCCGTCCCGTGAACGCGATCCGCTCGCTCCGGCCGGATCGCCCTCAGTGAAACCAGGTGGCGAGGCCTCCTCCGCGGCATCCCCGGCAGTCCCGGAGGCAGGCGCCCAGTGATTCTTCCGATCGTGAGACAGACTGCGGGTCCAGGACGAACTTGGCGTGTTAGCCTTAGTGGGTAGTGGGCCACATGGCGATGCCCCGAGCCGCCGACGGCTTCGTGGGTGCCGTCTGGTGAGTGCGCGCGATCTACCGTTTGACCGGACGACCCGCGTGTCCTCGCCCGTTGACCCTTCCCCGTTTCTTCCCGTTCCTCGTCGTCCCCGGGCCGCGACGCCAGGGCATCCAGGGGACGCCGACCTAGTGCTTCGCCTGGCCATGCGTCTTTTCCTGCTGCTCAGCCGCAGCAGCAACGTTTGACACGCTCGGTCAAGGTACGCGGTACGCTCCAGCCATGAAGACCGAAAAGAAGCCCAATGAGCCCAGCTGTTGTCCGCCTACCACGGTTGTCAAGGATGAGCCTGACGCCGACCCGGTCAAGATCAAGGAGGAAGGTACAGGTGGAAACGACGATGCGACCGGAGAGGACACCTCCGAGTGTCCGAGAGATCCCTGCTTGGATCCGTCTAATGGCGATGGTACAATGTCCGGGGAGAACCAGAACGCCAACGGGAACCAGCCCATTCTGAATTCGGTCAAGCAGGAGGGTGACCCCAACAATCCCACCGACGATCTACCTGGTAAGCGTACCTCACGTCACGCCTGCGAACCTTTCCTGCAATTTTGTTGTGCGTTAATTGTACACTTGTACGTTTGCCTTTCTTCACTCGCATACTTTATATTAGATTAATCAAATTGTCCTTTTTGCTGTAGATTATAGTGGAAATGTTATTACAGCGGACAGCATTCAACCACTTGTCAGTAATGTTGTGGGAAAGCAGATGGGAACCAGCACGAGCAGCGGGGAGGCTCAATACATGCAACAGCAGAGTCAAATTTTTGTATTTTCTACAGCGTTGGCAAATAAAGCCGCGGAGGCGGTGTTGAGAGGCGAATACTCTTCAATCATCGCTTATCATTGTGCACAACCAGGCACTAAAAAATATTTGGAGGTATTGTGGGCACAATTAAATTATTTCAATAACACTGTAGATTCTCTGTTACACACGAGCAGCTTGTTATAAGAATCGAATCTTTAATGATAGAAAAGTTTTGCATAATTTCTTATCACGGTAGTATGCAATATTATTTTATATCCTTATTTTTTTCATCCGTTTATGATTTATCTCTGTTTGATTTGTATCATTTTCAATGTAAACGATTCATATAAAACGTTATCTTTGGTAATTTTGTACACGCCACACATACATATTACTTATTATTTATTTAATTGCCATTAATATATATTTACCGTTTTTATTCTTTTAGAAACATCCAAATAAAGTAAATCAATTTCGACAAAATCCTGCTCAATGGTTAAATAATCTTGCTATGATGAAACAGAAAGGCCATCAGGGAAATGCGAATAATACTTTCCCGACTGAACAACCCCCGGATTTACCAGCACTAGATCCAAATGCTCCACAATTTTGGAACGAACAACCTAATTTGCGAAACATAAACGGTGGAAACTCCCTCGGTAATTCTGAGCCATCATTGGATGATGGAAACATAGACGTGCCTTGCCTTGTGCCGAATTCACCTGGTAATTCAGGTAATTTTTGTTAAATTTTTAATCTAAACTTTTTTTCTGCAAGGTTTAATGTGTCCTATGTTTTTAACGCAGCCAATCCTCAACCCGCTAATAACGCTACCATGGGCCACAGTCCAAATTTGTTAGGTGGCACAACGAGCCCAGGCCCAGGAGGTTTACAACCATCTCTCCAAGGCGTCAAAGTTCCAGACGAAAATTTGACGCCGAAACAAAGGCAGCACAGAGAAGTCCAACTGGCGACCTTACGAAAAATGCAGATGATGTTATTTCCCGGTCATAAGGAGGAACAAGGTGGCAATGGTTTAACAGATGCGACGCAAGGAACGACGGTGTCATGTCCTTCGACGAATGTTCCTCCTGTTGGTGTTCCAAATCAATGCTCTCCGTCTATGGATTGGCATAAATTGCAGCATCAATTTCTTGATGGGAAAAATAAGGTATGTCTGTTTTATATAATAAGGACACGTAAAACATTTATTGTAAACAATGTAATAATAATATGGTAAGATACTCGTTTGTTTGACTTTATTATTGACTCATTTGAGTTTATTGAAAATAAAATTGAAAATTGTTTGTAACTCTGAAAGGGTTGACTTTTCAATCCATGTTTATTAAATACTTTTTACTTAGTATAATGAGTATTATCTACCCTATAAGTTTGGAATACTTTTTTTTTTAAACACTACATACCTCACATATTATAGGCGACTGTCGGTAATCCCGGTGCAGTACCATTGCGCGGTGCCAACATGGTCGGAGTACCCCGAAGTCAAGGCCCACCACCGCCGTATCATCAAACGACTCGATCCGCCAGCGTGCCAATCGCGATTCAAAGTCCGAATCCATCGTCGCCCAACAATCCCACCAGCAATCTATCGCTACCATCACCGCGCGCAAGTTCCGCTCTGAATTCACCGGCGGACTGCAATAGGCAGTTCCAGCTTGGTAATCAGAGGACCAGCCACCTGCCGGGACAAAGTCCGACAAGTCAGGACTCTCCGAATCCAACGGTTGGCACAGCAGCTACAGCAGCTGTTTCGACGACGCGATTGAACCACAGCAATCCAGGAACACCAGTCTCTCATTCCCATATTGCTGCACTTAGTCCTAGTGGTACTACTGCTCAAAAGGATACTTCCCTCGATTTTCCTACCAATCAACAACCAAACGGTAAGATTTGCCTCTTAGAAGATTTTTTTCTTTTTTATAAGAATTTTTCATTTGATCAAAGTATGACTTGTGAAATTTTTTCAATAATTTATAAATTATTTGTGTATCCCTTTATAGAATGATATATCCTCTTTTTGCTTTAGTGGACGGTATGTTTTGCCGAACACTACAATCCTTAGCTCAACAGAAACAGCAACATGCTGGGAACGTTAATGCATCGGCCGTTAAAGAAGCAAATTTGATGCCAGTACCGAGTCCCCATCAACTTCAATATCTTAGCACGTTCGAAGGGCAGGAACTAACCATTCAAAAACAACCTAATACGAGTCTGAAGGATGGTAATTCATCTACGTAAGTATTCTCGTTCTCTCATTTTAATTTTTGAGTAATTTGAACAAAGTATACAACTCGAGCGAAAAAATTTCGATTAATAGTCACGTAAAGTTTGCACAGCTATGATTGCATAGATTTTCTTTTCGTTCCAACAGGAATACCGGCAATTCTTCGGAGATGCCCAACAGAATCTTGCCAGCAAGTTTAGATAGCAACAATCAATTTCCTACTAGATCAGAGGGCGCGAGTCCTGTACAGATGGACAGCATGAACCGAGGCTTCGCTGGTTCTCTGCACAGTCCTCACACGCCACACACACCACACACGCCGGGCAGCGCCGCGCCGCACACTCCGGCGGATCCCGCGAAACCAGGCACCAAGTCGAGCGCGAGCGCGCAAAGTAGTCCGACGCCGCACAACACCAGCCTACCCGACAGTATGGGTCCACCGCGAACAGTGCCAGCATCGCCTACCATGAAACCCGACACATCACCGCCGTCCGTAAAAGATGCTCAGCAGCAGCAGCAGCAACAGCAGCAGCAGCAGCAGCAAACGCAGTCGCAGCAGCAACCGCAGCAACAGCAGCAGCAGCCTCCGCAACAGCAGCCTACGGTGGTAAATCCAAACAACTCCGGCAATACGACGGTAGTGCCGTCGCTGAGCGGTGGTCCCGGCGGTGCAGGTTCCTTCCCCTGCGGTAGGCCGTCCATAAACGTGAGTCAACCATCTGACAACGTGCCTCTCAATCCCAACAACATTGGCGGCCGACTTGGCGGCTTGAACACCATGGGTACAAATTTCGATCCGATAACATCTTTGGCGCAAATGAGCCAACAGCTTACGAACACGGCGGCGAGCAATTCGCTGGGCAACGAGCCCATGCACTCCGGAAATCCTGCTGGCATGATGCCGTTTGGTAATCCGCACGCCGGCATGCACATGATGCAGATGGGTGGCGAAATGAACGGGAGCTGCCATATGGGTGGAACCAGTGGTGAACCTGGCAACGAAGTTGGTGGTATGTGCATGGGTCTTGCGGGTCCTCCAACAAGCTACAGTCCTACCACTTCGCATACGGGCAGCCCTGGCGGAGTTCCCAGTAAGATGGGACACCCCGCCATGATGGGTGGTCACGGAATAATGGGTGGCCACTCGGGCGTCGGTGCAGCTGGTGCTGCGTATCCTGTCGGTGATCCTGGACATGCACCTCCACCAAGATTGATAACAGGTCACGGGGTTGCAGGGCCTAGTCCCTACAATGGCGCAAACGTTCAAGTGAAGCCGAATGCACCCAATACCATACAGTACTTGCCAGCGAGGCCGAACGTCGGTCATGCACCTCGGGGCCCACCCAGTCTGGATTTCCTTCAGCGGTTCACCAATCCGCTGTCGAATTTGGAATCGAAAATGGGAGGGACTCCTTCCGTGAACCTTCAGTACTTCCCGAACGGTTGCGTGCCGAACAGCATGGGGGGTCCGCACAGCGGTATGCCGTCCAATATGAATGCCGCCGGGATCCCCGGTATGGGTGCCCCACCTAGAATGGACGGGCAGTCCATGAACACCTCCGGCGCCATGCACCCGTCCATGAGACCGGTCGGCAACATGCGACCGCAACCAAATTTGATGCGGATGCAGCATATGGTAGGTGGCGGCGTCTTCCCAGGCGGTTCCATGGATTCCGACAAAGTCTTCCCGCCCGACATGGTGCCGCAAAACTTGCCGAACCAGCCGAATCCAGGCATGTACGGCGTAACCGGCAACAAGGCCGGTCCGATGGGACTGGGACCGCCGCCTGACGCTACGCAACCTCTGCCGCCGAGCATGGGCGGCGCGAGCAGTAATTTCAAAACCGGCCCATTCGTCGGCAGCGGACCCAGCATGTCCGACCCGAATTATGCTCAACAGTTCCACAACTTCCAGCAACAGCTTTACGCCACTGGTACCAGAGGCAGCGGGCCGCCGCATCCTAATCTGCATCCACCGCCGAACTCGCACTCGCATCAACAGTTTTTCATGCCGAAGTAAACGCTTCCCGGTATATTGATTCATATCGCGACGGTGACGGTGACGGTGACGATGACGAAAACAAGAACGAGAATGACGGGAACAAGGACGATTTTTACGGTGGCCTTTCATCCCTCTTTTTCTCTCTTTCTCAATATCTCTTTTGCTCTCTCTTTCTATCTATCCATCTATCTTTTATCTCTATCTCTCGTCTATCAGGGATGTTTCTATTAATCACGCGAGATAATTCGGCAAGTGTAAACTTACGTGCTAACGATAACGTTGTAAAGGACAGAGAAAGGTATATAATGATGGATATTGATGAGCATCGCTGAGTTACCTTCAAGGATAATCCTGACGACTGATGCGCGACGAAAATTCTAGTTTACTTTTAATTTGTGTATGACGTTTATGTATGTATTACACGAGATTTTTTATTTTGTTTTTCCTTTTTAATTTCTGGGCCATGACGCTGAATGTCGTGTTTCCAAATCCGTTATCTTGACGTTTTGGAAGTTTTAAATCGAAATCTTCCGGAACTCTATTTGTAAATCCTGAATGTGAACGAAGATGTATGAATATTCTCCCACACATTCGTGTAAATACTGATGTATAATCTGATTTCTTTTTTTTCCCTTTTTTTTTGTAGAAGTCGTTATTCAGCGATCGAGAAGCACATCGCTAGATTAAGAAATTATGTTATTACAGTTCGAGTGTAAAGAAAATAAGTGGGATCCTTCCTCTTTTTGCGCTTTGTTCATAATGGTTGCTCGGGATAAAGTAAACGTGTGCAGAAATGCATGGCATGATGAGCCAGAAGATTTTGGTACGTCGATACCGTAATTCATCCTTCCTTTATCACTAAAATACTTAAACACAGTCAAACAAGCTCAAATTTATTATTGTACATATATACCATATACATATTATACATATTATATATATATATTATATATATATACCTGTTGCAACATAATCCTTCAATATCGCCCGTCCCAAATGCTCCTTCAAATTCTCCATATGACCAACTCTGTGCATAATCATGACTTTCCCCCCTCCCCTCCCCCTCTCCTTTCCTACCTGTAGTTTACATTATAAGGAAAGAATTAATTGAACTAAGAACAATTATGTTGTTGATGAATGATTTTTATTATAAATGAAAAATAAAGATATTTACAAGAAGTCAGTACGATATTTGATCGATAATCGTTTTGCGATTCAAGAACGGCCGTCGGAGTTCACGATAAGAGTCCGTATCTGAAAAGACGCGGAACGCGACTAATTTAAAGAGCGCTACGTTTTCAAAGTGAGCAGGCTGTTTCTCAACTTACTCAAATCTGTGATAGTCAAAGCAAGAGAACGTATCCTTTCCTTTTGGTCTCTTCCAAAAGATGCAAAATACATATCTGCTCTGTTTGGGGAATGATTGTTTAATACTACACTTCACGATTGTCCACTTAATCCGAGCATTATTATGCATAGACGAACGATGTAAAAAAAAAAGAGAGATATAAAGGGACAAAAGAAGAAAAGTTAGGTTCCTTCAGGCAACTTGAGCAATGTGAAGCAGTGACACGGCTACATCGACATAATTACGTTTGTGATAAAGTAATAGGAATCTTAGAACACTGCGACGACGGGGCTTGCGCAGAGCGTTGACACCATCTATTACATAGGAGTAAGATCTTTTTCTACAACGTCATATTTAGCTTGTAAAACGAGCTGTGTATAATTTTCTTCTATAGATTCATGTTGGAATTATCAATCACGTATCTCGCTAGCGAAACATACTACTTGCGCCGAAATAGTTTTTCATAAACTCTGCAATCGTTATAACAACGATATTACCCGCGCAAATAGGAGACCTACATTTCGCTTCCTTAGGATCAACGAAGTTATGAGCTCAATTATAAATGTAAAGCTTATTGTTAGTCGACTTCCCTTTGTAACAAGTCACACATTATCGGCCACTTTATAATCCAAAGGTGCATACTAAATTACTAAAACTTGTTGCGTTGTGTATACTTCTTAGTTGCCGAGCACTGGTTGCGTTCTTTCGTCTCCTGGTTCACCTGTAAAAATTCATACGTTGAATGAGAAGAGAACACTTGCGCTTCTTTAAAGGTTTGCTAAATCGACGCTAATTCTCTCTACTCGATGTCTTTACGCGATATACCGAGATATAATCGCAATAAAAGCAAGCTATACTTTAAGTCTTAAGGATCTGGGACTATACATTATTTAGCAAAATTCATCACACTGTATGCTGTCTGCAACTGATCATCATAATCAATTTTATACCCGAAACCCAAGTCAAACCTGTCCTTCTGTACAGCCTTTCATTGGTTGGATGTGCCTGAATCGCGCCGATCATCTCCGTTTCTGTAAATAAGTTTCATGCCTTACAATAAACGTTTTTGATACAAACGTCGTTAATTTAATACAGGAAAGCATCATTAATTATGTTATTAATGCAGTAACAAATATATTTTGCATTGCATTACCGCTGTTAATTTACCTTGACCGTTGCGCTTCCGAAGATGTAGTACTTCCGTTTGTACTGAAAAGTAAAAATTCATTATAATGTTTACAATGGATAAGAACACAGCGGTATGTACAATTACCTTTTTTTTGCTGGCGCAAAGTCA
Source organism: Tetramorium simillimum (assembly GCA_011636635.1). Taxonomy (NCBI): domain Eukaryota; kingdom Metazoa; phylum Arthropoda; class Insecta; order Hymenoptera; family Formicidae; genus Tetramorium; species Tetramorium simillimum. Next base: position 16,526 of record VBVQ01002397.1, on the reverse strand, counting down.
TCCCATTCACTAAGGTCATATTTAGATAAATCACCATCCTCCTCCTCCTCCTCCTCGTCATCTTCCTCTTCCTCCTGTGATTTACCATACCGATTAAGTTTCCGCCAAGTATTTTCAATGTTATTGAAGAGCATGACTTATCAATCCTGACCCATCACACTTTTCAATTCATGCCGCTTTAAAGCATAAGGACTTTACATTTTCTTCTTGTTCTTCCTCGTCTACCTCGTTCCTCTCTTCCTTGTCTCTAGATTTACTACGCGACGGGCTGCTATATTTGGAGTCCTTCGAATCATCATCGGAATTCTTCTCTAATTTTCGCTTTTTTTTACGTCGTCCGAACTCGTCATACTCATCGTCATCGTCTCGCCTCTCCTTGTACTCGACAACCCCTCGGTCGTTATACCCACCTCCGTATCCTGTACGTTCTTCTATCTCGCCGAATTTCGGAGCATTGCACATATTACATTGTTGTCGGCGTGCCCAGTTTACGTTACCACATTTGCTACATTGCCAATCGTCCGCGCTGCAATAAAATTTTTATACTTTGCGTATATATAGAGATTACTTGAAAAAGACGGCATTGCGGAGATTAAATAAAATGTAAAATAATATTATTAACACTGTTACTATATTGTTTACATTACTGTTTTTATACACATTTAAAATCTAGAACAGTTGATATTTATTTCAATAATACTCAACACATAGCGTTACAATCTAATAAATGATTTCTCAGTATGCATAAAACATTAGTTTTACTTCCAAATGATCATAATTGCCCTTAATTTACATTCCATTTATTATGTGTACTTATTATTTATATCCATTAACTGTTAAATGTATTTATGCAGTTTGCATACAAAAGTAATTGATCTTCATACATTGTTTACTACCGATAAGAAATAACCTCATATCAAATGTGACATTACCTAAAGAGACCTCTGCTCTTTTCTGCGGCTGCTTTTCCGATTTCCTGACCCAATTTTTTCTTTTTTGGACATTCGCCTCTATCTGCACGAGAAAATCATATACATAAACAGAGTGTTCAAACGTCTCGCATGATAAACACTTGGAATGCTACACCACTTGCTACTTTTATTCATCTGACGTGCAAGTGGCATTCTACGTTTGACATAAACCATTATTGCTAAAATATTGTTGCAAAACAAGTTTCTCGCGTCGGAGTAACAATTCAATTGTGCACAGAGCCGCGTACCTTTCCCACAGCGATTGCAGGAGTTACGCCTGGCGAAGTTTATATTGGCACATCTGGAAAAGAGAGGGGAAAGTCAACTGATCATTATTCAATTGTAACGCGGGCGAGTCCCGATTTAAGAGAGATAAAAATCGCAGCTACGGGGGAGAGGAGAGGGGGGGGGGCCGCGAGATCGAGGGTGCGAGACTACGTACTGCGAGTCGGGGCAGACCCAGTCGCCGTCGTTGACGCCGCGCTGATTCTCGTCGTCGATCTTGCCGTCCATCTCGCCGTTCGGGCGATCGGTGCCGCGTTGCCTCCGCCTCCGTGTCGTGCCTTCCCTTCGGCCTTCCTGCGTGGACCTTGTGCCTAACCTACCAGAGATCCGCGGACGGTGGACGAGCGACGTGTCACTCTCCTCCGCCACCAACGTATCTCAGCGGCCCCACCGTCGACAGTCCACTATCGCGACTACTGCATTCCGCGGTGCGGTGCGAACCGGTCCGGCTCTATCGAGCGGCGGTGCCTACGGCAAGTGGCGGATATCAGTCGCGGGACCCGTCGTTGCAGACGTGCGTACGCGGGCCCGTGCAAATCGGACGAGCGCGCCGTGATGTCTGGCGCAGTATGTCGCGCACGGGCCGCGTAGCGCTGCCGAGTAAGGGCCGGCATCCTATCTCCGGGCCTCACGAAATCCCCTACGTCCTCCCTGGGCTCGCAAATCCTCTATTATTCCTATCTAGATCTCTAGATGCGCGAATTCCCTGCATCACTGCACGTCGCCCCGCATCCGCATGAAAAATGTATCAATATTATATAATTTATAGATGATGTAAGTATTACAGATTCGTATGTAAATATGTCCCAGCCAACATAGAATTTTGTAACAATATTGCAGCAATATCGTAACATCTCGATAATATTGCTGAAATGTTCTAGGTTAGCTGTGTATAAGTAAAATGGAATATATCTTCGTTACAGATTCTAATATTATAATTTCAATATTCTAAAAGATTTGTGACATTACATATCCTACAATACATATATTCCATATTTTATCTTCATCATACTTGTTTTATATAAATATAATTACATATCATATACATTATGAATACACGTAATCTCGTGTAATCATCTCTCAATTTAACAAGCAAGTGAAAATTGTAGTTCATTCAATATCACTCGTGCGAAATACGATATCATTACACCGTAACGCAAATACTTCTCATGAATTTCTCCACGTATCTCTCAATTAGCGAGAGATTTATTTACGACTTACTTACAAAGAGGCCTTCGAGGCAATTTCCAACGTTCCTCGGTGTTTTATAGGAACGAATCCACTGTTGTTTCTGCTAGTTCTTTCCCTACTCGTTCGAGTGACCGAATCTAAATCTCTTGCTTTTGCAGGGGACAGACGCCTGGCTTGCTGTCTTTTTTTTTTCCTCTCCCTCCATGCGGTCCTATCCTCGTAGGAAGTGATCGACATTTCCTGGAAGAATTACAAGCGTCAGAATGTCAAATGATTACAGGCAGACAGCGGAAACCCCCTTCCCCCCGGGGACTGAGTAACCAGAGTCCGTTTTGACCAAAGTAATTTATTTGTTTCATTAAAAACTTAGACGTTGGAATGCGACTTCTACACGTGTGACGGGTATAATATGTAAAACTAAACGCTACGATATTTATATTTATAACTATATGCTTATTTCTTTACGATTCCTCACTGGTCAACGCAAATATATATCGTGTATATGAGATAATAGAATAATAGCCGTTGCTACATACACGTATGCGTACGTACCACGTACGTATGTATATATATATATATTTATATATATATATACTGTTCGATAGCGATAATCAAACCTTCAATGCGCTAACTACCGCGTGCTGTTCCCTCTTCCCGCTACATTGATTTCTCCTTTACAAGCGAACGTTCGATCATCGAGTCGGGACGCGATACGCACGCAAGATGCAAAGAGCGAGAGACAAATATACCACGAGAGAGGAATATACCACGCTGTGAGTTACTCCCCGTCCAGAGATACTCTTCTTGCCAAGTTTGCCGGGTTGTCTAAAATCGTGCCATTCCAATTGTTAACATCAACTGATTTTGGAACTGTATGATGGAAATGTACGAGAATATTCGTGAGAATCTGTAATCTTCGATGCAACGCCTCTTTCACTTTTCTCTTTCTCACTCAGCTCTGCGATTAAGCATCCTAACGTCGCTCCTTACGTCCTGTCCTGTCGTTTCGTTCGCGTCCCGACCCGCTGTCGCATTGCACCATATATATACCGAGTGTCTAGGGGTATATTTACAGAAATGTACAGAGCGATTACAATTCCGCCGAGCGAAAAGTTTTCGGTGCGCGAGTTTGCAAAATTCACCCGCCTCCCGGGCTCTGCCGATCGCGCAGGATCCCCGTCGCGTCGCAATGAAGTCATTATTTTACATGTACTATCTCTTTACGCACGCCTATTTCTCTTTCTATTTCTTTTTATTACAACACGACGAAACACGGAGATCTGAGGGATCGGACCGGCGAGACGGTTATCGAAACTGAAAGTACTTTCAGGCTGAGGGTGAGTTGCGGGGATCTGCGGCTCAGATCAGAGAGGGTGAGAAAGAGAGATTACCGTAAAACGAGATGAACTACTCCGCTTCTCTTTTTACATCTCTAATGCTTATTTCTACCGATTAAGTTTAACTTTAATCTTGATTTAATTTTCTGTCTATCTTTCTCTAATTCTAAGAATTGGAAAAAGATACAAGATAAGTGTTAAATCGAGTTTAAAGTTAATCTACATTGGTAGAAATTAACATAAGTATTGCAAAATGTATTTCTCGCTTACGTTTAGAAACTAATAACACTCTACAGGCCGGTTTTTCCAACTTCTTGGTAAACTAATAGTTAAAACAAAGAGACCTATGATTTAACTACCTATAATTCAGCTTACCAAGAAGTTGGAAAAACCGGTCTTATATCTGTTAATCTTTAACTAAAAGATTGATCTTGGATGACATTGTTCAGTCCACTTCGCGATACTTATACACATAGTGTAAGATATAAAAGTTTAAATTGAACGGAAGCCAACTTGACCGAATTTTTATCGGTCTATATTTCATCCTTTTTCTTCTTTTTAATGGTAAAAATACAAATCACAATCGCCGGCTCGATAAAAGCCCACGATACGTTTACGAGCTTTGCAACTTATTACACGCATTTTTTTTTCTTGTTATATATATGTCTCTCGGTGTTATTGATATCAGACGAATACTCGACGTGAGAAAAGTCGGTCAAATCGGCCATTGAATTCGCTTCGCATTATACTTTTTTCCGCTTGAACGAAAGAGACGCGTTTGTCGGATTCACGATCGATCCTTTTTTACGACAGAAAATCAATTACACGGGTCACACGGTGTGATTGCACTTTTCATTTAACTCATGTTAACTCTCGACGGGATTTTGTACATTCAACAATGTAGATCTATCGACAAGAGGAAATACTATTTCTAAACGCAAAGGCCGCGAGACGCTAAAATCGACATGTGTCAATTTATCGAGCCTATTCTTTTCAGCAGCACTTCGTTATGCTTCCTGCGTTTAAATTAAAATAAGAGCACATAGGTTCCTTAAAGAAGGGAGAATGGAAGAAAATTCTACAAAAGCTACGCAAGTAAAGCAGCTACAAAGAATAAATCCATCGACGCAGACCATCTCGTTTCAACTTCGCTCTTCGATAAAAGTTTGCAAATATTCCTTTATCTCTTTACTGCATAATTCTTGGCAACACTAGAAGGGCCGACTGCCAAAGTATATACTCTTTTGATTTTTCAACTCTGTCGTACTCGTTAATTAACTCTAAACTTAATATTTTAGCTTAAGCTCTGCTCTATATATCAATTCCAAAAATTATATCTCTGTCTGCCCTTCCAGTCTCAACCCAGTCCTTTGTCCATTCATAATTAAACAAGTGTTTTTCACTAACTCGTCAGTGTATATTCTGGTTCTCTTAATTTAATACTCGCACTATGGTCGGAATTTACGAAGAAAGTCTGGCCGTGCTCTGCGTTCAGCACGACGAGACTTCTCGACGACCTAAACTAATTCCAGTATCTTACAATTATTTACATAAATGTCTATTGTATAGTCTACAAGTCTCTTTCGTGAAAGAAAATTCCCTCATTGTTATCCTCTCTTTTCTCTCTCTTTCTCCCTCTCTCTTATTTGCGTGCGCGATGAAACATTTTTGGGAGCGAAAATAATACGTCGGTACGTTCGTATTAGTCGTTGCTGATTAAAATTTACACTACTTGTACATACACGCGCATATACACATATACACACACTCACACATACGCACGTGGAAATCAAAATTCATGTTTATAGATCGGGTAAAATGATCGGTGATTACCGGTACATCTTTACTGCAACGAACAGAGCGAAGGCACCTTAAAATATCAAGTGGCGTATTCGGTATCCAGCACCTATGATTATTCAGTTTCACCGTTTACTGCTTCGAGTGAATAGTACAGGGGAGTTTGGGCTCAATCGTAAGAGAAAAATTCTTACGTCTTTTGACTCGAATTTCAAAAAGTATTGCCGATTGATCCCAGCCTCCCTCCTTACAGGAGGGACACATATATGGATCATTTTGCTCTCTGTAGATTTGGTCCATTTTATCTCACGGACGCACCGTTCGGTGTTTTTCTTAAGTAATTATCCGCTTGTCGAATTTCGCGTTTTGGATTTTTGAATTTTTCTCATTCGCGCGAGTTTTCCTTCCTCTCGTCTCGTTCGTCGGTCTCAATCCGCCGAAAAACTCAGTCGTCTCGAGCGTGAAAGCAAACGTTCGGAAAAAGAGTCTCCGAGATAGAAAAGTGTCTAAAAAGAAGTCTTTCTCTGTGGTGGCGAATAGGTTTATCTTTCATGATCTCATTGGATCATTGCTGACTTTAGGCACCTACGATTCTATGGAACTAGAATTTATGCGATTTTGCACACACTTCGTCATTACGGTCGAACGATTTTATACAGTAAATCACGTGTGTATTCTCTGCAGCCGCAGATTACTACAGACGTATGCACCTGTTATCTGTGTACACTTTCGTCGTACTCTATTACCCAGTAAATACATTCTTATCTTTTTACTTATTCCCTTCTTGATTTCTTTTGCGACAAAAAATAAAAAAGAGTAAGAAAGTTGCTTACGCTATTACAAACTTATCTATTGAGAAGTCACATTGCAACAAAATCTGCGGTTGAAATTACTTTAACATGACGCAGATATAAGAATTAAAAGTCAAACTAAATCTTTTATTTCTCGACTTACAAGCTTCTTGTATATTAAAAATGTAATGTGAAGGAACTAATGTAAACGTGAAGTGAAAATAAAATAGTTATGTTAGCTCGAGAAACGGGTTTACATGTATAACGAAAGCGTAACACAACGTATACATCGACATTTTTATTAATGTCTCTCTTATATTAGAATCATAATAATGCATATAGTGCTAAATATAACGAACTTACAAAATAAAATATATTATACGACGAACAATGTAATTATTACTGTGTATGTACATTGTCGTAACGAAACACGTGGGAGAGTATTTAATAACAATAGAAAGAAAATTACTGTCGCAAACGCGAAGCACGTTGAATATGTACGAGGGTCAAGATTTATAAAACTTAGATTCTTTTCTGTACCGTTTAAATGCAAAAATCATACTTGCAGAAATCAATCGTTTTTTCGGCTTTTGTTCAAAATTAAATTGAAGAAAATTTGAAGAATTGAAATGAGATATAATTAGATTGTTTTTAGACTTTTTAAGATGGTTGTGTTGTGTACTCAAATAGAGAAGAATATCATCTATAGAGTTCGGTCTCCTGTATCTGGTCTTCATAGTTGCGATCTCTGATGTTTCATTGTCAAATAATTTTCATCTATGAAGGCGATGGGTTTGTACGTCTGATAGTATGATTTTAATGACTTAGCGAGGGAAATAAAAGATAAAAGAGAAAGGGACTCTTTCGATTAACTGAAATACATTAAGGCCATCACACGTACATTTCCGTAACCGTAATCGTAAGAAATTGAGCAAAACGATTAGTCGATTCGGCCGGTTACGATTACGGACGGCCGAATTGAATAATGTAATTGATCGAAATCTTATAATTACGGTTACAGAAATGTACGTGTGATGGCGTTTAGTTTATGTCCCTTGTGAAAAGATGTAAGAATCGGCGATACCTAGTACTATCCACCAACTAGCGCGTTAAGATATTCTGATACTTAACTATTACTGGGTAAGATAAACTCTCAACAGATAATAAGTGATATTATCAAATCATTAACTTTTCGCGACAGCTTTGCGATGTGTATCAAACGTAAAGTCGCGTGCAAAAGTGTTTTCCTTATTCTTTACTCAGTACCTTACTTATCAAGTTATATATATATGCTATATGTATATATGTACAAGATGTCTTACTTTTTAAAACGTTCTACATGTCTATATAAAATATAAATAAATGTTTAAATTTTATGTAATATGCAGACAGACCACATATTATATATAAGATATAAACATTCGATTATAGCACAAATTATAATAATGTGCTACTAACAATTGCAAAAAAAAGAGTACGGCCGCATCAACTGGGAAATCGCGATCAAATTTCCATAGTGTGGACTTGGTTTTACGTTAAAATGGCCAATAAAAATCATAAATAATTTACGCATAGAATAAGGCATATATAAATAACTTAAGCGAGCTCTCTTCGCGTGATGAGATGTGATTCTCGAAAAAGGAAATAGTTTTATTTATGTAAATGTACATAGCTCCGTCATATTAATTGGGATCAATTTTCACCATCATAAATTTGTACAAATTTATTTCCCTTTTTCTACACCGCTCATTTTGGTCGTCTATGCTATAAATATTAAATTTTAATTCTCTCAGCAGTGTACGAGACGTCCGGATTTCTTTCGTAGCAAAATAATTTTTGCGATCCTGTATCGAAGGGTGTATGTGTATATATGTATATATATGCAGGTGTATATGTACTTTCTAGAGAACAATACTACTTTCTCGTATTGTTAGCTTCTCTGTTCGAGACTAAGGCGGTATGCGTGTGTGTTGAAATGTATATGTATGTAGTCGGGGAAGAAGGATGAAGGTAGCAAACTCTCTCAATCAAATAAAGTTCCTATCTCTTTCGTCTTTGGATTGAAACACGGCGATCTCTACTTTGGTAAAAGTACACATCTCTCGTGGCCTATAATTTATTCCCGCTGTTCCTCGTCTCTCTTACGCATTAAGACGCGCGGGATGAGGATACGATTAGAATTCGCGCTCAAGTAAAACACCGGTTTCGCTCCGCCGCGCCCTTAACAAACGGATTGTACTACAGTCGCCAAAAAATCACCTTTTCACGTGGTCGACACAACAGTGTTCGTCGGCGACATATGCGTCGAATTTGTCGTTGTTGCTGTTGCGATCGTCGTCGTCGTCGTCGTCGTTGTTGTTGTCATCGTCGTCGTGCTTACCACGTCGCTCAGCTGCGCACTCGAGTCAAAGGTTTGCACGCTCGAGTCCTTCTCCAAACACGGTCTCTTGGTCTCCTTGTGCTCGCTGGATGAGCTGGATTTCCTCTTGTGCTTCGAGCTCGAAGAATGGGAGCGACTCGACGTTGCGTGGCTGTCTTTGCTAGTGTTACTGCCGGACGACCTCTTCTCGCCGTGCCTGTGTGTGCAGTGATGATCGCAATGGCATTTCTTTCTCCTCTCCTCCGACTTTTTCTCGACGCTCTTCGAGCCGCCCATCCGCTCCGATTTTTCGACGACGGGGTAGCTGTGCGACAATCCAGGAATGCTCAGGGCATCATCCTTGCTGGCGTCGTCGGATGTTTTAGACTCGGACTTCAGCTGAGTGGGACTCCGATGGTGATGTCGATCGTGCTTTCGCTCTCGTCTCTCGTGCTCCTTCCTCTTCTTGTGCCTTCGCTCCCTGCAATCCTTCTCGTCCCTGCATCTGCATTTTGATTTCGAATGCGTCGTGTCATGAGCCTCGGACGGTTTCGGCGAGTTCTCATCGCTGCTACCGTTTCTACTGTTGCTGTGTCTTTCGTTCTCGGTAGACGGAGACGTGGAGGATAGCACGGACGAGGAGGAATACGAAGAGACGCCGATCGTCGTCGACGTCGCCGCCAAATTTTCGCCGCACGGATTACCGTCAGTCGCGAAATCACCGGTTTTCTCGTTCTTCGCTCTCTCCTTTGCCTCCTCTTCCGCCATTTCGATCAGCGCCTTAACGGCATTTTCTGTCGCGCATTCCATTTTCGATGTAAATGCCAACACGGTTTCCATCTCGAGCATATGGCAGTATCTCTCCAGTTTTGCGGTGTCATCTTTGAACCATTGCTCGGCGATCTCAAAGCTTTCCTTGTGAATCTTCTCCAATACCTCCTTCGAAGCTTCGGAAACTTCGGCGCGCAGCGACTGGCACACCTCTTCGACATCAGTCTTCGATTTGTAGATAGCTATCTCCAACGCCCTGTCCACAACCTGAGTGGCGTACGTTTTGGCAACGGTTTGCCGCTGCATCAATAATTCTTCTTCGAGAACAATCGGAGAGGAATCTCCGGTTCCAGAATTGTCTATCGACGGAGAAAATTCCGAACTGCTCAATCGTCTCTTAGTTTCTTTTAAGGAAGACGAACTATCAAACTTGGAAACCATTCTCGCTTCTACTACACCGGTAACGTTCTCTTTACTCGATATACTCTTACTGCTAGATCTCTCGTGATGACTACAACGATGATCCAACTTGTGACCATTGCTATCATACTTTTTCTTCTTGCAGGCGTGACAATTGTCAGAGCTGCTACTGCTGCTGCTATGTGTGTGATGACTGCTCGACTTCTCGCTGCTGCGACGACGGTCCTTATGTTTCTTCTCGGATCTCTTCTCATCCCTCTTGTCGTTGCTCTGTTTCTGTTCGTTGGTTTCACTTTTGGACGATTTAGTGCTACCAAATGGGTCCGACGACTGATTATCGCTACCCTCTTCCTTATCTTTTCGTTTAAGCGACGAGTGTCTGGAGTGATGTCGACTCTTACGGTGCTTGCCGTGCTGATCAGATTTCTTCAGATTACCCTGATATTCGGCTGCCCTCTCCTTCGCCTTTTCGAGAGAATCGACTGACAATTTTTGCTCTAAACGTTGCCGATTCGTGTTTTCCTTCTGCTCGTCGCCGACAGCTTCTAGAGGCTTTTTCTCTTTAATACGATGAGCCGACTCGTTTACTACGCGACTGTGTCTGATGCTCGTACTATGCTGCGATTCCGGATAATACTGCTTCAGTCTGATGTGCCAAGCAATACTCGAGACAGCCGAAACCGTCCTGAATTGGTGGATGATGTTGCGTGGTAGAAAATATATGTCGTTGTCGTAAAGATTTATTTTAGCGTAGCGAACACCTTGTCGACGCAATTGATTCAGCTTTGCGTCCTCTACCCACTGCACGCACTGCGATATCGGTGGTTCGTGCAAGTCCAGCTGCAATTTCTCGACAAGTTCTGTAAAATCGCCCGCGTAAAAGGCCACGACATCCTTTGTGATCCTATTGTATTGAGACGTCTGGCCGCCGTGGACTGCCTTCAGTACACCGACTGCCGCTGTGGTCATCCTGTCTAATCCATGCCCGACATGATCGGCATGTGCCTTTGTACGATCCTCGAACATGTATTCTCGAGCCTCGCTAAGCCGTGGTAGATATTGCAAATTTCTCAACTCGTTAATACCCGTCCTGCGTCGTTTATATGGGCTTTTGTTTATGTCGGCCGTTGGTACTAGCTGTTCGCCTGGTCGGATCCACAAGATAGGGCCGTCATTTGACTCTTGCGGCGTATCCATCTTCACAACGGACAGAGGTCCCCAAGGCATTGTCTAGAATATGATCCGACTACGTTAGCAAATGTACGATAAATATACGATAAATATATACGTAGTTTTGTGATATACTTACCATTTTTAGAAATGGGTTTTCTTCTAATTTTTGCAGCAAATCAGGAAAATATCCACCGACTTCTTCGTGAACAGTGCCCACCAGACTTATTTGGTGCAACGGCCCGTATCTAATAGTACCGTTACTGTAAGCTTTACAAACTTGGTCTTTGTATTGAGCCATAGTGGTTGTTTCTATGTCACTGTTTCTACCCAACACCCCGTTTTTTACAGTTAACGTGGGGTAAGTAATCGCCATATAGTCCAAAAGATCGGGTAGGTATGCAGCTGCATTATGTACTATGCCCATGACATGATGAGCATTTCCATTTTCATCTTCACCGAAAACCACCTGGGAAATATAAATAAACTTTATTATAAAACCCCACCATGAATAAAAATTGAAAAAAAAAAAAAAAACTTTAAAGATCGTACGCAATACAAAACTGCTTCAATTTCTTATTTTATTGTAACATTGAATCGCGTTTACATACCTTGAAGTACTCCTGTGCCAATTCTTGCATTTGTTCATTCGTTAAAGTAGCAATTTCATCCTGAAACATATGGACAACTGTCGCACCACCATTGGGATACGTTTCTATGTGGATGAATTTTTTGTACTTTAGGCCTTCCAATAATTCCTTTTTCGTCACCGGATTGCTTAGCATCTTGTAGTTTTTCGTTTGTAGATTTAACCTTAAGTTTTCAGTGACAGACTTTGAGAAGGGAAGAACCTTGCTGCTCAACGAAGACAAAATGTGACGATCTCGTTTGCATTGTACACCAATGCTCGCTCTTTTTATTCCTTTGCGTTTGTGACACCGTGAACAATATCGTCTGTCTTCCTTTGAGCGTTTTTCTCTCGAAGACGAATAGGTTTTTGAATGCGAACTGGAAGATGGATTGGCGACGGAATCTGTAGATTTGTCTTGGGATGCTGTCGGCAACTCTGTTCTATCCGAATTTACTGTTGAAAAATTATCTTCTATCCATTCAGATTTAACTGTTTGAAGTTCTTCCTGCGAATCTATAGGTTCTTTCTTAAACTCAATAGGCTCTGCTTTCAATTCTCTGTCTGTAATATCTTTTTCTTTGGCAGTATCTTGTTGTTTACTCGATTCTGTTGTTGTAATGCCAATTAGTGAATCGCTTATCTTCTTCGGTGATGGACAAAACAGATTCTCAGTTACTTTGTCTATACACGTGGCCGCATTGTCGGTGTTCTCTTCGTTATATTTTGCCGTGTCCATAATAACTGTAGAATTCGCCGACATCATGCTGATGGGAAATGTCGTATCTGGACTATGAGGATGAGGGCTGCCAGAAACTCTTGGTGGATAGTCAGGACTCCTTGGACTACTGATCACTTCGCCATTACTTTGCGGACTCTCCCCTAATGGTGGTGTGTTGTTGGAAAAATTCACGCATCCCTCCAATTTTGCTTTTGTAGATAACATGTGTACATCTCCAGACAACATTGTGTCGTTGTTACGTGTGGAATCAGTCTAAACAGGAAATAATAATAAGATAAAGATTATTCTTAAAGTGTCATTTCTACTAATAACTTATACATATACATATATATATATATATATATATATATATATATATATATATATATATTAGATTAATATCTTTAATATTAAATTTAAGAATTGCTTTACTAGTGATTTGTATTAGTGTAGAATGTGCACGATAATATAAAAAAAATATATATATATAAGCACAAAAAATATTTTACAAAAGTTGTGTGATACCTACATGCACAATATGTTCAATTGGTTCCTTAGCAGTTTTTACTACATCATTGTTGCAATGATCTGGACTTCCTGCATCACATATACACATCAATTCTAGTTAATGATGCATAATAAATCTTATTATATTATAATTTTATAATTGTTATATAACGTATAATTAGAAACGCATAGTTCCAAGAGAATGATTAACTAATCAATAAATTCTCATGTTTAATTTTGATCTTTATGTTTTGGTTTTATATGAAATTGGAAAATGGAAAGAAGGAAGAAAGAAAGAAGGAAAGGAATATGAGATAAATATGATAATTTATTTTTGAAATGTTTCAATGTTTCAATTATATAAAATAAAAGGTATGAAATATAACTCATATATAAAATATAACAAACTTAAAACTTCTCTGTTATTCTTCTAATAGAAAAAATATTTTCCTTTCAAAAGTAATCATTAAACTCAATTTTGTTTCTGCATTGATAACGAAAACTGACTATTTTTTCCTTTAAGCTATTTTATTAAAAAATAAAATAAAAAAAATATACAAAAATATGATAGCATTTTAATCAAACATACATAATTATTATTAATTTGAAAACAATTATAATCAGTTCAGTTTGCTCTTACATTAACTCTGTATAAAAAAAATAAAATTCAACTATTTTGTAGATTAACATAATGTATACACACAGAAAAATATTATTCTACAGACGAGAAAAGCAATTATTTATTTTATTTTAAGTAATAATTTTCTTCAGCAGAGAATATTTTCTTAATAACAGTTTAAGATATACTCATCACAAGTCTAGAAGTTTTAAGTAATGTGATGCTTACAATGACTTTATGATAAATTTGCAAATATATAAACTTACTAAATATTTAGAACAAGTATATTTACTTGTAGGTAGTATATATTTTTCTGTGTGTACAAGTCAATTCTCATTTTTCGTCCATTTTCATTCGGACTTTTATAAATCTAAAATAAAGAACTTTGCCCATTTTGTGCTAATCAAGTCCAGTCATCAATCATATATAATTTTGTAAATAATGATAATATTAAAGAAAAAAATAATTTTAGATCTTTAAATCTCAGAAGTTTTGATCACTTAAAGAGAACATTTTATTCATTTGATGATTCACCATCAGAACTGTTCAAAATGATTAATATGTTATTGCTATTCTCAGAAGAATATCTATATACTAACAGAAAGCTATCCTTTCAGGATTGTCCTGTATCAATGGCTGGAACTTTTCAATTGATACTTGTATGTTTTCCCCCTGGAACTGTTTCTAGAAGCATTGTTATAACATCACTGATTCTTTTTGCCATAACGACGTAATAAATTAGTAAAATTAGTCTGCTTACTCTAATCAAATATAAAACCAAGAACTTAGTCAAACACTAGAAGATGGACGCAAAAAGAAACCTTTCGGACAAAATAAAAACAAGAATTCTGAGAATTATGTTCAACTATAAAATAAAAAATTGTAAGATGATTGAAAGCATAAAAACATAAATAATAAAATGGATACATTTTATACGTTAACATTGATGAAGTCCTAATTGATCGACAGGTTTTTTCGTCCTTTCGCACCTATAAATGTTCAATTCTCCCACAATATTCTACAACTTGAAATATTCTAGACTCGATTAGCTCAAAACTCTTCTGAAAATGGGCGAAGTTCTTTGGAATAAATATAAATTATTAAAATATAAATATATTGTTAATGTAAACAGACTATAAATATCCCTTGACAACAATTTTTTTAGTAACTGTAGCTTACAAACACAAATGTTATATGTCAAACCTACCACAAATTAATTTCAATTGTTACTCAATTAATGTTATCTGTATTAAATACATTCTATATATTAGAATATCGAAATGCAAAACCTTTACACCTAGCTGTCAGGCTACTAGGATAAACGCATCTTGGCATTTCGAGAGAGACAGAAATCAGGAAGCTATCAGCCGCGTGAAAACAACTCGTACGAGCTACGCGCGACAACGGACAACACGGAAGGGGATTACCGTCTGGCTCTCCCGGAAGACAAGCGGTGTCGTCCAGGTCACTATCATGACGAGACATGCTGCGCCGCTGGGGGGACGGCTGGTGCGTTTCGTTGTCGGGCTCGCTGCTCGCGACCAGGTCGGCCACATCACCAGACGAGCTTGCGAGGCCCGTGTCTCTCCGTAATGCGTGCCCTTCCGTGTTCGCGTGAGACGGTGACGCTGCAGGGAGACCCGTGGGCGTCCTCGGCGAATTACGCGCGGGATCGTACGCGCGGCGGTCCGCCTCCTCGACGCCGGGGCGCGACGCCGTCCTGGATGACGTAACAGACACTACTGCGCTCCCAACTGACTCGGTCGCCCGCTCGCTCGTATTATTTACATCACATCCTACGTTTGACACGATACCCGCACCGTCCTCGGATGCCATCTTGGTTCCATGAGCGACATCCCGGACGCGGCGATACTACGCGGCCGCCGATTGGCGATCGCGCTTGCCGGCGGCGGCGCGCGCCGCCCGCCATTCGCCCGCGCCGACGCCAAAGAGTGGGGGCCGCGCCAGTGGACGGAGCGGTTCTATCAGCGCGACGGGCATTTTTATCCGCTGGAATCTTCGATCACCGAACCTTGCGTTTTCCTCCGCCAAACTTTTCGATTTCGTCCGTCGCGTCACGCCGAAAGCGTGGCTTCCGAGCGTGCTTCGCGCGCGACGGAACGAATGAGTCAGTGCCAATAATGAGAATTCACGAAAAGAAAAGTCCTTTTGACTTTGCGATATTAATACATTTTCACTCGCAATTCTTTTTATTTGATTTTATTTTCTTCATGCCACGTTAATTTCCGAACATCTAATCTTTTTTACAAGCTAATTTTGATTAGCGCCATCTCTTACGTGGAAATACTTTTCTGGTACTTCTGTCGATTTTGGTGAACCTTATGGACCGTCTACAATGGAATCGTAGTCGTAAGATCGTAAACAAATCGACCAACCACAATCAAGTTTTCTCATATATCTTGACTGTCGTTGGTCCATTTGCTGTACGATCTTACGACTACAACTCATTGTAGACGGCCCATAAAGCCCATTCTACAATGGCAGTAAGTTGTAAGGTCGTAAGGAAATCAACCAATTATAGTTAAGCTTTAATAAGAAAACTTAACTGTAATTGGTCGATTTGCTTACGACCTTACAACTTACTGCCATTGTAGAATGGGCTTAATACATAAAATGCTGGTAAAATCTTAGAGCATATATACCTGGAGGGAGAATGCTGCCTGCAAAGTGTGGCCAAGATCTGTGCGAGAGAGAAAGATATAGAGTCCTATTCGTCTTCTATGCGCATGCGTTGAAATTGACAGACGAAACGTGACTTAGGCGATACAGGTTATAAACTTGAAGCAAATTTGAAGATTATAAATGAGATAAAAAGTGAATTTTATTAAAATTTTTATTCATGTATATTTTCATTACATTATTCATGTACAAAATGAATTAATTTAGTAAACTTATGCCTAATATGTTTTTTTTTTCTATTAAGTTAGTCGCACACTTG
>VBVQ01002396.1:0-25334 GCA_011636635.1 Tetramorium simillimum | reverse complement strand
GATTACTAAATACTAAAAATGTTTAAAATCATAAGTTACTATATTTTTGATATACTTATCATCAAATAATTATATTAAGTGTGAATGATAATCATTTCACTACATTTGCAGTTTGCTAAATTTATTTAATGTTTAATTCTATATAATATTACTGCATGAATACAGTAGAGTAGTAGCTTTACTGTAATATGTAGAATGTTTTAATAAAATTCTTATTAAACCATTTAAAAACAAATACGAAGTATTTTTTTTCTCAGTGCATATACAATAACTTATCCTACTCTCGAAAAATATAGGTACGTAGGAAAATTATCATCAATGATTTTTCAAGATAAAATCAAGAAAAAGCGGACTCAAGACAATATTGTTCGTATCAAGAATCAGGGCAAGACAAGACAAGAAGTTAAAATTCGAGATTTTTCAAGAACAAAACGAGATTACAAAAAAAAATTGTTTTGCCTTAGTCTCTTCTATCTTACTATGAAAGATGGCACAACAACTAAAATTCACCGTATATTCACTGTATATTGGTTCTCCAACCGACTGACGATGAAATCACTCCCTTCCTCTGCGGTAACTCGGAGGCCGGGAGCCGGAGTCAAAGACCTGGGCCGCTTTAGAAGATGCCGCTAAAGCGGCGTGTGCTCCGCCGGTGGATCGAAAGGTCTAAAAACCGCGCACGCATGCGCCGATGCTGGAGTAGCTGTCTGGAAAAGAAGGGTGCTGGCTAACAGGCCGTTGTCTGGCCGAAGGCGCTGGCAGTCGCCACCGGCCCCGCTCCCAATTCATGACTGCCATGACAGTCCTGCTCCGTGTCGCAGACCGAGTGCGAGTCGGTAGTAACGCCGTTTAAAGAGCGCCGCTGTTGAGCCTCCTCCCTCCCTCCCCCCCTCTCGACTGATGCACGTACTCGTGTCGCAGCGCGTTGCACCGCGAGGAGGTCGAGCGAGATCCGACCTCGGCTGGGCCATCACCCAGGTGCTGGTGCCGCAGCGAGCCAGCTCTCGCGCCTACCACCGAGTCACCCAGGCGCGGCTTTCCTAGGTGCGTTGATCATCATCGGGGGGGGGACCCCTAGAGGGTCCCGCGGGAGCGCGCGCGTCCCATACGAGCACGCGTCGCGCTGGCTCGTGCGAATGGCGGGTGTTGTGGTAGCGGTGCCGTTGATGTGACGCGTGTGTCGTGCCGTACGCACGGCTGGCACTCCGCTCGCTGTCACTTTTTGGAGCACGAGGAACGCCTGTGATACGCGCGTACAAAAGCAACGTACAACAGGCAGCCCCGCTCCCGCTCTCCACTTGGGTTCGGCCGAACGATGCGGCTCGTCGAACCCCCCGTAGGTAGGGCGACGTCGCCGATTAGAGCCAGCCTCGAGTGCCTGCGGAGGACGAGAGAGCATCGCACGCGCCAAGTAGCGAAGTATAAAGCATACAGCGTAGAGTACGCGGCATCGATCGCGGCTAGGCGGTCGAGAGACGTTCCGAGCGACTCGCTGAAAAGGTCGCATACTTGAAGAGATTCGCCGGTGTTGCGTGTAGCCTTTATCCAAAGGTTTCTCGGTCAGTTACAGCGATTGGGATTTTTCGAGTGACTCATCGAAAAAGAAAATCCGATTCCTTTTCTCTCTACGCAAAATTTACTCTGGTAGCAGTAGTAGTGCTTCCTATACGCTTTGCAGCGCGCACTCAATTTGCGTATATGCGAATCGGAGCGAATCGGGGCATCGATCGCCGTCGGGATTTTCGGAGGCGACACCGCGTGCTGCGAAAAATTTTGCCGGCTCCGTGTGTGTGCCGGGTAATCGATCGGCACGCCTGTAGATTCGCCGGCGCCGACGAGATTTTCCCGAAGCCGCCCTTGAAGAGCGAGGAACGCGGAGTAAGGTGTGGTGGAAAGCGAGCGTACGTCGTTATTCGCGAATAACGCTGGCCACCACGGACGTCACGCGCGAGAATAGAGTGAATGATATATTACGTCCTTCGCGCAGATATATTTTTTTGTCACAGATCTGTCGTTCATTTCCACACGACAGTTCAATGATGTAAGATCAACGTTTGCGTAATGGCACTTCCGCGTTGCCCCGATTACATTTAAATTATCTCCTCCCCGACTTGCGTGTATGCGCCAAGTACGAACTGTACGGGAGTGTGCAATTAAACCTCTAGAATGTGTGCGGTTTTCATTAGCGGCGGTTAATTGTCGCCTTTCTAATTTTCTACGCTCTCGCAGATCCCAGGTCGCAATTATGACTTCTTAATTGCCTACCGCGCGCGCGAGGCCATGCAAATAAGCGAGGGTGCGGGTGATCGCGCGACGCGTCGCGTACCAGCGCTGCTGCACACGAGAAAGAACGCGTAGCCTCCTCTAATTGATTCTCAAATCAAACGGCCGATCGTCAGGTCCGTTTTTTTACGCAATAAAGTACGCGCGTGTCGATAATCGTCGAGGTAATCGGCTCGATAATGCACAGCTTCGGCAACTTTCTTTATTTCTGCTGACTACGCGGCGGCGTCACGCGATGACGCGGGAACGCGAGGGGAGCGCGTTCGCGCGTTTCGCGCGAGCTCGATGCAGAAACCGAGAAAGAAAGAGGACAAAAAAACCCCCTCCCCCCCCCGTTCGCTCCGCGGTGAGTCGACCGAACGCGTGCACCGAACACAACGGTTGCGTTATCGCCGCTTCTTTTGCCCGTGCCGCGTCGCCCCGTTTCCGCATACCGCGCGATATCGAATCGCCTGCCGGAAGCAATGTCCGGCCATGAAGAAGCGTTTCGGTTCACGCCCTTGCGTGAACCAACATCCGGACGACCTCCGAGCCGGCGAGATTGGGCGCTAATCGCGCGGGGGGTTGGACCCGCGCGTCGGGGGAGATCCCGGAAGTGCGGTCCGCAAATTCTTCCGCCTTATCCCGTGCGTGGAGCGCGACGCGAGCGTTGCACCGCGCACGTTCCAATCTCGATCGCGATCGATCAAGCCGACCGGTTTATACTAAATATACGCACTCGTTGGCGATGCGTCCCGCGAGTACGATTAACGTTTTCTTAAATGAACTTCTAGGGGACGATCCCGGAGGGCAAATCGATGAACGCGGCGCCGCTGCCGGTCAATAGGGTGCACCGGTGCGCTGCGGGGCGAGCCGGGGCATTGGGAGGACCCTCCTCGGACGAGCGACCTGGCCTACTCCGGAACGAATTGTGACAGGCGGCCGCTTTTTCCCGAGCCGTCGTGAGTGCCGGGCATCGCGGCGGCGGTGACGAAGCGATGCGCGCGACTCGGCGTGTCTCGCACGGCCAATAGCACGGCCGATCGCGCGCGAGTCGCGGCAAAAGCTCGCCGGTTAATTTCATGACAGACGGTGCTGCGTGATTACAGTGATACGTAATACACATACATACATATACATATATATATATATGTATATATATATGCTACGAGGTGCGAGAAATCAAGACTGTCCGCGATCGCGTCGCTTAGGATTAATCGAGCAATCGAGAAACGAGATATCGTATGTTATCTCTTTCTCGCGTTCGCGTTCTTGGGACGTTTAGCGAGTGAAGAAGATGTTTAACTTTATGAAGAAGGCCGCGGAGAAGGACGACAAGGAGAAGCGGAAGCGCGAGAAGAAGGAGCGGAAGGATGTCAAGAAACGCGATCGCAGCAGCATGTCCGCGGAGGAGCTTCTGCGATTGGATGAGGTAAATGCGAGAACGTCGCAGGAACTTTCGCTAAATATTCCTGCTCTGTTGGCGTCCCTCTCCCTTTTCAAAAAGGTTGCAAAACAATAACAAATTATTACGAGCTACATTGTTTATCTTAATTGCGAGTTTAGTCGTTAATTTTTTTATATTGCATGTTTTGGTTATCGCGCCTTTCGACGACAAGGGTGGGTGTACGCTGATACTGCTCGTAAAATTACCGATATCTTGTTTGAGTTATCGGCATAAACAGAGCTGTTAATATCACGAGGCGATTAGGTTTTTCCAGTGGCTTTCTTCAAATTAATATATTTAATAAACTGTGCATTTAAAAGACACGTATATATTGGTGATGACTATACTACGAAGAATTTAATCGATCGTAAGAGCAGTTTTAGATAGAAATTAAGAACGCAGAAGTGCGATAAGATTTCGTCTCGAAAGGCTCCTTTTCTGTGGATTCAGTATCGTCGCTGGTCGGATGTGGTTTCACGCGATACGAAGTGCTGGTCGCATACTCGTTGCATATTAATGAAAAATAAGAATTGCAAAATTGTTCTGCGATATGGACCACGCGCCGTTGCAATCGCATCGTTCAAAGACTAAGAGACGTTTCTTGAGAAAATTCATAGGATTCTGCATGGTACACATTTTTGGTGCCGCTGGCTTGAAAGAATTCCTGAAAATATTTTGTCATTCTTACATTCTTACATCGTTAGTGTTCTTGTTGCAGGTTCGTAGATCATTGAAAATTCCTGGTCGTCGGAAGGAGAAGGAGAAGTTGCCGAGCGGCATCACCGCGGATTACAGCGCGTCGTTCTTCGCGCATCTGGATCGCGATCTTCTGGACGCCACGCAGGGATCGGGTCCAGGCTCGACGATCAGCGCCGGTGCCAGCAGTTGGACGACCAGAACGCCCGACTGTCTGATGCAGAGTGACTCGTCGGAGGCGTCTCTCACCTCTCTGACGACGACCACGACCACGTCGTCGACGACGACGAGTCACGCCGGCGTTCAGTCCGGCGGCAAGTGTCTACCGCCGTTGCCGCCGAAACCGCCCAAGCGAGGGATCCTCAAAGGGCCACGGTTGACCGTCAACAGCTGCACCGTAAACGTTCTCTCGGAGGAAAATGTGTTGCCGAACGGTACCGAGAGCAGTTACCAGGAGGCCAGCAATCTGCTGGTGAGGAACACCCTTCAGAACGAAGTAATCACATATCAGAATGTACCGACACATTTGAACAGCGTTCTGAACAAGGACGACTGTAGCGAGGAAGAGACGATGTGTCAGACCGCGTGGCATCTCTCCGTGCAACAACAGACAATGCAGCAACAATATCAGCAGCAGCAACAGCAGCAGCATCATCAAATTGACGCCAAATTGCTTCAGGTTAGATAACGTTTCGCTTTCTCTTCCGCGCATCGGTTGCGGCGAAACCCGATTATTACGATCATTTCCGAAACGTGTAATGAGATGCTAAGTGATGGGTTTGTTTAAAATTTGACGTGAAAAACGTCGACAGCAGATCCCGTTGAATGATAATAGCACGCAATAGAGAGTTTCGTCTTTTGCAATTTTTCTCGTGCGATCGTAAACTATATTTTCACAAATATCTTCATAATATCTATAAACGAGTTCTCATAAAATTCTGTCAATTCTATGAATATAAATAATTTTTATTAATTAATTTTTATTTAAATTTTACTAATAAATATGCCATAAATGTTTCATATTTAAATTTCGTTTTCATTCGTATCTCATATTCATACATTAAGGACTGAACAAATCGATAATAAATAATAATAAATTTAATCTCGAAGTACATTTCCCTATTACATTCAGGTCGTTACCAGCGCTAGTCCATCCGCGGATTCCTTGACGGACACGACAAACTCGAGTTTCGCGACGCCGCCGTTCAGCCTGTCGCCCGTTGGCGAGTCCCAGGGTTTCTCGAGGTGGCGGTCGTCGGTCTCCTTCGAGGAACAGGGGATCGAGTTGCAGCTTCCGGAGCTCGTGCCACTCGAGCTACCCGAGCCCAGGGAACTCACCATCCAGAGGCAACCTCCACCGCGAAACGATTTCGGATTCTCGCTTCGTCGCGCCGTGATCGTCGAGCGGGCGGCGAACGGTGTCACGCAGATGAGACCGGTAATTTTCGCCGAACCTGGCGCTCTGGTGCAACACAACAATGACACGGGTCTATTGCCCGGTGACAGACTGATCGAGGTCAATGGGATCAACGTGGATGACAAGTCGCGCGAGGAAATTATCGATCTCATCAAGAGCTCCGCCAGCAGCGTCACCGTAAAGGTAATCCTATTAATAATTATATCGTGAATGAAAAAAATACTTGCACGTCTCATTACTTTTCAAATAATTTTAAAAGAGGAATACAAACTCATTAATACAAATTAATACTTTGCAACAACCTCATTTTTGTCCGTATCTGAAAAAGTAATTTTGGATATACAAGAGTATTTTATCTAAATTCCATAGAAATTTCTTATCTAAAAATTCCATGCGTACTAATGTCCTCATTATGTGACTGATACCTTTGTAAATTGTCGGTTAAATGATGAGAATACTCAGGGAACGTACTTTGGACATTGCGCAAGCGATAGTATTCTATACTTCATACTTTTCTTTTCTGTAGACTGTACCGGTCGTGTCCCCTTGTAGTCTGTGAACGAACCTTTCTCTTGCCGAACGCGGGGCAGGCTTATTAGCATAAATCTGATGGTATTTATCGGAAAGCCACTCTAATAATCGAACGCGACGAAACGCAACGACACCGCGCTGCAACGACCTTACGATCGATTATCAGGTTGTCAATGATTAGCTTATCGCCCGTTTTGTTAACCACTTACGTCTCGTTATCAGGTTCTTCGGCTAACCTTGGAATTTAAAAAAATATCGAGTTGGAAAAACGAGAATGAATTGTTCGGTATCGACACACAGGGAAATCCGTGCCGAACGTAGTGAAAGGCATCGAGGAATCCTTAGGTTCTTTGGAGGTCATAGAAAGGGGTCGGTCGAGTGTCGCTCCGAAGACCTTTTGATACATCGTAGTGGCGAATTGCACTGCGTTCTCATCAATAAAGCGGCAACTGGGGCGCAATTTTTTTTTCGTTTCGATTTTAAATCGTACTTAGGGCAACTGAACATTTTGCTAAATAAAATATTATTTCTTTATTGATCATGATCGAAAGTCGCGAGATAATAATCATGACAATAAATAGCAGTGGTATGCGCGCTATGAAAAGCCTTACTTTCATTGATATTTGATCGTTCGTTGTAGCATGTCGTTGTCGTTATTGAAAAACAAGAATGACCAGCCTCGAATGCGCAAAAGGTGCGGGCGAGCGCTCGGTAGGACAAATGATTGCGGTACGATGTCGGCCGGTTCATTGCCACTGCTGGCAACGAATATAGCGGGATCGTGAGTCACGGTCCCCGCTAATAAAACTGTACACGAGACACGAGGGACTGTCGTGTGAAAATAGCAAGCTTACCGAGAATCCGATCTTCTTCTATCGTCACCATCGGGCAAATCGACCACCACGGGCGCGCGCGTCTCATAAAGAGGGGCCAACTCTCCGAAGGGGTCGGGCACGTATCTGGCGAACGGTGGTGTAAAAGTAAAAAAGAAGTCTAGGGGCGGGAGGAAGAGATGCCCGAGCGTGTCTGACCTTGCCCCGTAGCCGCGGAATGCTAAAAATGCCGCCGCGTTCCCGCGGCCAGAAACGAAATGTGTAATTCCGTCCGTTGTGTGTCCGTTGCACCGTTCTCCCTTTCACTGCTTCCTCACGCGCGCAGAATGTAATCTCCGGGAGGGTGGACTGAATGGCTAAATCCGGGGATTTCGTGCGTCAGCGCGCATCAGAAAGCGTCCAAGGATCGATGAAACGCAGCGCGCTGCACTCCGTGCTGCGCTACCGCGCGTTTGCTGGAAACGCGCGGTTCTTTGAACGCCGATGACGGAACGTTTCTCGGAGAAAATGGAAGTGGCCACGATGCGGAGAAGCGAGTAATATTTTTACGCGTGTATACATGATCGAGTTGGTCTAAAAATATTAAGCGCCGACCATTCCAAAATTCAAACATGTAAATATCCGGAAATGCTGGATACGCAGTGGGATGAGAGGAAGGGAGAAAGGAAATGAAAGCACAAGAGCGAGAGAGAGACGCAGAGGGGGAGAAACCGGATGTAATTCACTCACAAATCGAGCGGCATTATACGCTATATACAGGGTGTGCCGGAATTCGTAGACTCTTTACTAGAGATTCATCCTTCGGGGATCTAAGAATCGCGTAGTTTTCCACTACTTTGCGCAGGTATCTTTCCTAATAAGTTCCATCTCTGAAAACTGAAAATATCGCGTGCAGCCGTCCTGGCGTATCAGAGCGTGAAGATACCTGCTTTAATTCGCAATTCTCATTTATCATCACGATAACTCCATGGAACTGAATGGCTGACGATGCAAGCGGGAAGTACCGCACGGGAAAGGCTGCATCTACCGGGTGTTGCTGGTCCCGATGCACGTACGCGAGGGTCCCGGTCCTCGTCCTCCCGCTCTCTCTGTCTTTTCGCGACCTGACAATCGCGTCGGCAGAAGGAACGTGACGTGATTTACATACTTATGTAGAGGTAACGCGTCGAGGTAGGCCCCTCTCGGTCAACATCCTGCTTCCTGTATGTTGCACGAGCTCGGCCCCGTGCGTGCAAGTCGTGCGTATGCACGCGTGCCCCGTTATACACGACCGATAGTCAAAGTGTGTGCGTATCGGGCACGCAGACACGTCGATAACAGGCGGAGCCGTCCGTAACGGTGATTAATCGGGATTAGACGAACGGCGAGGGGGTACTGACACGGGTGTTCCATACGCGTTCAATATTACTTCTGCAAAGTTAACATTCCGCGTTTTCAGCATTCCGATGTAACTGATAGAATCCCAGTTTCTTCTCCCAAAGAGGTCTCAAATTTCTCGATTATAAAAGAAATCCTTATACAAAAGTAGAAATATCGACTTCGCAATACGATAATTAACAATTATTTTAAATTTTAATCAGGATCAATTTAAATCGTAATATCTTCCGCTAAAAGTCCTGACGTGCTATTCCACATTTCCAAACAAATTTCAAAGTGAAAATTTTATTCATAGACACTTGGAAATTTCCATCCACGTCCATCTTTCCGGTGGCAGCGAATGTCTGTCGCTTCATTTACCGCGTGGACGTTCATGACGTGACTATTCATAAACGAACATAAATGAATTTTACCGCAATCGACGGCACGCTCAAGGGCGTGCTCGCGTGATGCATACGCATTACAATATTAACGTGTTTATTTCGTTGCAGGTGCAGCCGGTCGCCGAGCTATCGGAATTATCGAGACGCGGCAGTTGTGATGGACGTCAAGTCGAATTGGCACCTGCGAATATCCGCGGCGGCACGCTTCGCCGGTCCGGCAGTTTGCGGTTTCATCAAAATACAGTAAGCCGATCGCAGTTTCCCATCAATTTAGTGCTTAGAGCTTAAATGCTATAAGTCGAGTTTGCTGAAAAAGCCTCATAAAACAAATAAGTAAAGAATTTAGATTACTTCTTAAACTTCAGAAACGCAAAAATTTTTTCACGAAGAAATGAAATTAAGAAAAAAAAAAGATTACATTGACTTATATCATTTAAGTTTTCATTAAAGCATCTTCATCGTCAAAGTTAAATTGTTTGTTGTACTGTCAGGCTTTTCTAATTTTCCATCCATCCATACATGTATATTTTTTATAAGTTTCAATATACATATATTATAGTTTTATAGCTTGTATAATTTCTATGACAACGTCACGTGAGAAAAGGAGATAGAAGAATAAAGAGAGCATAAGTAATGAGATAATACGCGATCGACTTGGCGAAGGGCACGCGGAGAAATAAAAGGACGCCACAAAGGGGGCACAAAATTGCAGCGGAATGCGACAGGGCTGCAGAGCCATGCGGCCGCGGAGGAAAGAGGAAGACAATAAAGGAGAGACGCTCACTTTCCACCCACATTCCCTAGAGCGGCGCAGTGGCATAGCAATCGCATAACGGTACATCTCTACTGACTGCCTCGTACCGTAATACCTCGTTTCCGCCGAACTTCGAGCTGTAATCTAAACTACGGGCGCAGCCCGTTACGAGAAAATGCAGCCTTTTCGCAGCGGTCACTCTTCACAGAGACACAGAGTGCGTTATGTACCGATTAGGTCTCAGAGAATTACAAAACATTACACGAAGAAGAAGAAGGAAAAGAATTATTTTGAGCGAATTTCTAAAGTGAAAGACATCTGACTCTTCAAACGAATTTCCTGGATGTGGCAGACATCTCACGTTCTATCGCTTGAAACCTGAAGCTGCAATTTCTATAAATAATGGGACAGTCGCACGAAGAAGAAATATTAGAACGTGATACACATTAATCTAGGATTGACGCTTACATTATTAGCAGAGATGAATATGTAAACCATATTATTTCCCGCACATGTTGGACGCGCACATCTTTTATTCCGCAGCTTCGCCGGTAATCGAGCTTGCGGGCTTTCGGAGCTGCCTTCATTAAACTAAACTGTCACGCGACGTAATGCGCATTCCTACTCGTTATCGCGACGAGATCGAAGCGCCGTTGCAAAGGAGCATGCCAAGAATGAGCGGTATCGCATCCGCGTTTCTGGATTCATCGACAAACGTGAAAGGCAAATTGCATTTACGTCAAAACGCATATTAAGCGTAACTATATTTTCATATTATGCTGATGGAATGCTCTAACAGGATTTGCGTTCGAACGCACTTATTAAAGCCCCCGGCGACAGTTTGATGATATTCTATTTTAAAATGATCTCAGTGATAGAATAACACATCTGTATCAGATGTGTAAATATCGTCGTAAATCTTACGGTAAACGTAAAACGGTACATCTTGATAGCAAACTCTGTAATTTAATTGTTATTTAATTGTTTTACTCGTTTCAGCTTTCCCGTCGATCTCAAGATTTAAAATCAAATTATCAATCTCGCTTAAACAGCAAGTATACAAATATAATTGCGACATAACGCAATTGTCTCGGAAACGAAACGAACACGATTGTCGTGAACACGGACGTCACATTGGCCACATTGCTCGCTGCGCAATTTCTACGCACGTCGGACACGAGCAACGACGTGTCGTAATTGGCAATTAGCTCTAACAAAGTGCGACTTACGTCGCTGTTAAAATGCACAATGAAACGGGCATGATAGTGTTTACTGACGGTCGATAAAGCCGACAGTATGGCGGCGCAGCAAAGAACGTGCTGCCGACACGTCGATGTGGAGAACATCGTGAAATGTAGCGGGCAACAATGCCTTTTCCACTTTGCGATGAAAGCATCTTCGAACCTTTGTTGCGTATACATTGAATAAAAATTCTGACCCATTTATTCAATGTTTCTTAAAAATCCATATAGTTTACGCTGAGAAAATACATTATGTGGCTTACATTGAATTATATAGAAAGATTGGAAAGGTATAATTTGAAAAAAAAAATTTTTTTTCAGATTTTTCTTTAACTTAGAAAATTAAAAATGTAAAGATTGAAAAGTAGAATTTTCTAAACATCTTTCGTCATCTCGGTATCACGAACTTCATTTAGATCAACGAGGGAACGATTGCGCCGCGTGGATATTAAAGATCTGAAAGGTGTCGACACCGGCGAAAAAAATCGCAGACCGATAATCTCGTGATCTCATTAATCGAAGAACCGGCGAATGCCGCTAAACGCGGATCTGCACACAGCTGCAAAACCGCGACGTCGGTAGTTGCTCGGGGTGGTACACGGCTTGCAACGTCCTCGTGCAAGCCGCTCTCTCACGGTGCGACGTGACGGCTCGCTCGCTCGCTCGCTCGCTCGCTCGCCTGCTCGACGTATCGGCTACGTAAATGTCAAATTACGTAATTAGAATTGCATGTTACGCGCTACGTAGTGAGTAATTACGCCGTTACCGCCGCAGCGCTATTATTACGCCCGCGAGGAAGGTACCGGGTATACGCGCGATAGCATCGCCGATCGCCGGGGGTTCCCCGCCGCGCCGCGCCGGACGCTCGTCGCGATATGTAGGCCAATAATCATATCTCCGCCGCCGTACGAGAACGCGGGGCGAGGTTTCCTTTTCCGTCCGGAAAATCGCGCGCGATCCATTAAACCCGCCGGAGTCGTTAACCCCTTCGACTTGTTAACGACGTGCGCCGCAAATTCATTACGTTCCTTCTGAACAGCGATTCGCAAACGCTGTTGTTGATAAGAAGAAGGAATTTTCTCGCAGGAAAGAAAAGGCGATAACACGTGGCACTAAAAGCGATGCACTTTATGGCTGCAGCCTTGTAATGACGTCAGCTTATTGCCTATAAATATCATGCGTTCGAAAAAAAAAAGTGGGTTGCCCACGCGAGCAGAGGGCTGCGCGAGTTTAACGGCCCCTCGTTGTACGCGTCTATGACTTTGCGGGCTATCGCCGGCGTATACCACGTCGGTGAGGCCGACACATTAAACTTCAGTCGCGAAAATATAAAAAAACGAAACTTTTTCTCCTCCGTTTAACCTCGGACGAACGTCGGACGATCCCGCGTTCCGAATTTCAATCGGGGGAATAATTACGGAGACATCTTCGAATTTAATGAAGCGCGAGAGGCGAATACTTTATATCGGTTTAACTCGTAAAATCCAAATCGCGCGAATCGCTCAACTTTTCATCGGCGTCGCGGTATTTCGCAAAAATGAATAGGCCACTCGAGCGGCTGTGCCGCCGTGAATAAATTTGCATGCAGTTGCGATCGGTGGGCAAAAGGCGAAGTCGGTCGCCGCATTCGCGCGGCGCGGCGCGGCGCGGCGCGGTACGGGCGTAATTTGTATTTTATGCACGTAATCGCGGTGGCTTGGGAGTCCACGTACGTACATACGTATGCGTGCACCCGCCCTCTTATCTGCCCACGTTGATGCGAGACGGCGTTAACGCGCTATACCCCCGCGCGCCGTCAGCGGCTCGTAGCGAGAGGCATCTTGATTGCGATAGGCGAGAGATGCCGCGTGCATTACGCTCCGGCTGATCCTTGGCGCCTCTCCGACACCGCCTCTCTCTGCCTCCGTCGTCGCCCTCGCGTACGGACACCGTACACTTCCCGATGTTCCCTTTTACCTCGCCGAGAAGTTAATCCTCATCGTGACGTTTGCATTAATGCGGCTATTTTTGTTTCCTGAATGAAACTTGAGAAATTGCAGATAATCAGTCGTAAGTCTTGAGTAACTTTTCTTGTATGATACACGCCAAAAACATTTCTCATCTCCTATGTGCTATGTATACAAACAGCTTTTATATCGAGAGATGATTATTTATGTAGCACTCAGTACTGTATTACCGAGCCAATCTTGAATTTGACAACGCGTAGCTCCGCCGGACGAGTCTCAGAAATCAATAAATAATATTGGAGTGACGCTCAGAAAGTGGAGCAATCATATAGAGCGAGCAGATGTGACGAATATATGTACGGATTCTATGCGAGCTTGTTTCAAATCGGATCAAGATGGTTTAGACATGTGCATGTAAGCATGTTACTCGCACTGCGCGGCTTTGAGTACGCCCGCTGTTATAGATTTACGGTTCGCGTCTGCTATGGCCGTACCAGTCAATCCGGTCTGTCCGTCAATTCGTGAGTCATCGAAGTTATTCTTTTCGCCGAGAGATAAAAAAAAAAAACGACATTCAATTTTTGTCCAAATGCTAAACTTAGGAGATGCCATCGTGTTTTTCTCGGAATCCGGTATGCTCAATCGGGATATCAATAATAACTTTCGTCCGAAAAATGTTGTTCTCTTCTGGACTTCTTTTATAAAAATTTTTAAGTTCCTGTGGTCCTGCCTTTTTCTCCTTCGCGTCGAATTGAATACCTTTCTTAAATCCATCACTTACAACTTCATTGGCCGCAACCACGCCTACGTCAATCGCTACAACGCACAAGGTCGGTTTAGCAATTCGCGCAGCGTGAGCGACTAAAGGACTCGTTTTCCATTTCACTTCTTTTTTCTCCTTCTCTCGAGAACCTGGTGCGGCCTCGAACGACCTTCCCCCGTGGATTCTATCGGTATTTTCGATAATTTCTCATCGAAATTAATACTGTATTTATCCTTGTGACTTTTAAAGACAAAGAACCAGCGAAATTTATTGCCGCATTTACCTCCACGTGACGTTAATTTATAATGAAATGACAGATTCATGAATCTCCAAGTTGATCGTAATTTCTTTGAAACTGCGACGGTAACACGTGGCTCGGAAGCGCGACAGGACGGCAACTGCACCGTACTTCGCTGGAAGGTAACGGTTATTGAAATCCAATTGTTCGTCGAATGCGGCGCGTCAAGTTTGCCTTGTTTGTCGCGTATGTTATGCACTCGCGCGCGTCCGCACCGAGAGGGATCACCAGCCGTTTCGACCTACACTTTAATTCCAGTTGTTCCACCTATCTCCTCCGTCGTTCCGTTCTCCGGCGGCGTAAAAAGGCGCATAGCGCGAGTCGCTGCACGGAACAATGTAACCGTGAAGCCTAGTCGTACATCGCGCACCGTGAGAAACGCTCCGCTCGAATCGGGAGCTACTCTTGGCAGGGAACTTTTCAACTATGCAGAAGCTTCGCGCTAATGATCCTCGATCGGCGGATACACATGTCGCAATAAAAAAAAAAGCGATCTTGATGGCTCGGATAATTGAGAATGATAATTATGATGTGTGTTTATACGCGAGACATTCATACCAGATATGCCTACGTCATTCTGCGTGTTACTAATTTCAGTTTATCCGATTATATCAACGATTTAAGTATGCGCATGAGTAAACCGCGCTATCGCGACTGTTTATTCCGAACTTTTTGTCGACGTATCGTTTAACTGAATCGCGCTAAGCCATTACGAGCTACAATGATCCCGAGTCAGTCTTCCTTTTGAGAGAATCTGGCCTTAGGGGTGTATGTAAATTTTTTCTACCTGCTTCTAATTCATCGATCCGGCGCGTCCCACGCGGGCAAAATGTAACGGAGAAATTGTCGTGTAGCAATCCACCCACGTGACGATCGGTTCACGACGTTCCTCGTCTCCGCGTTGAATACGCGCGTTGTCGAACAATGACAACGGTGCGTCATCAGTCTAGCATAATTTAAAACCTAGGATAGCGCGTTTAGAAAATTAATTGCCTCTTTCCTTACGGCCCATCGAGCGCTACACGTCCTTGAATGGTATTATCTCTTCTAAATGACTCCCATTCTAGGAATTTCATCTGATATGAAAGAAGCTGGAAGAACAGAGCGTTGTCTTATCAGTCACCTTACTACAATCAATACCGTCATATCGACGTACACACGCCACTGCGTGTGTACAGTTGGACATTGTCGCATGTACGCAAAGCGAATTATCGAGAAATGCTGCGGGCGTTTCTTGCGACTTCGGTATGACCGCGGCGGTGATATTCGGACCGCAAGGAGCTAAACACCGGCCGCGCCGTTATATTACGTCTCCGTACAGGCGCATGTTTGTGGCAATGTCCGCCCGTCGGGTAACTCGCTTTGGTTGGACGCAATCTCGCGTGTTACGAGTTTCTTAAAATAGCGGCCCGGTGCTCCCTCGAATCTTCACGAATAACGCTTCTCCCTCGGCAGCACGTGCGGTGCACGCACCGAGTCGTCGCTCCGATGTACCGCACGTGACCAATCCGCGAATGCTTTCCCCGGGCTTGTAAGATCGATCTTCTTATCACCGCGCGGTATAATCACGTACAAAATAAAGACGTCGCGATGGCGATGTAAATTCTACCGTATAGCGGGACGTAAAACTTGAATTGAGAAAAAAAAGTTGGAGAGTATTCAAGCAGAACATATCTCTCGAAAGAATCCGCAGAGATGCGACATGCGCGGAGTATGAGAGTATTGAAAAAGAACTTATTACTACGTGTATAATTTTCATGTTTAGAGGCAAGATCGGAGACTGAGAGTCACTTAAATAATACATTTCTGGTGCCTGCCAGAACTCCCTTCTGAGGAAAGCTATATATAAACACTACTATACTGCTCCCGGCATTTCCTTCGCGTCTCGTTCGGAGCTTTCGAAAGCGCGAGAGCTTTGCACTGTAAACGGCAGCCACATATATTTGAAGCGAACGATTGAGTCGAGCGTTTCTCAGAAACAATTTTTAGTTGCGCTCGCGTTACGCTTCCGTAGGTTGAGTTCCGTGGCCTCGAAGAGGAAGCTTCTTATTTAATTCCAGACAACGTATGCATCTGTATCATTAGCTTCAAATTACGTAGACTGAATAGAGAAAATGGATAAACGTACTAAAATATTCTGATAAATTTTGAATAATATATTAAATGCAAAATTGAGGCGTTAAGTATTTTATGTTGAGAAGTGATTTATGTATTAATCTTTTTTTTACTGAAATGCTTCAAACGACGTTACGTTGCGGAAAATACGCGATTCGAGATGTCGAGTCATCTCGCGCCGGATCTTCAAATTTGCGCTAATCGCATCTTGATCCGCATTCGTCGCGGAATCGGATCGGCCTACTAGCCGACTGTTTGTCATCTGTACAAATCGTGGTGGAAGGACACTGAAGTAACCAAAGCTGAGCGTATGGTCGACCGAGCGACTGGGGGGGACAGAGAGGGGATATCTGCGAGACGGAAGCGGGAGACGAGGACGGAGGAACGTGGAGAGCGAGCGGGAGAATTACGTTTCGTGATGGAGAGAAAGAACTCCCGGGCGGCTCTCGTGGGCACACGCCTCTCTCGTTCTCCTCGGTTCTCCTCAACGAGAGGACCTGTCTCTGTCTCGGAGCACCAGCGTTGCTTCAGTCGACACTCGGGAGACCCCCGATGCTCCTCGTGATCGAGTCCTGCCCTCGTGACCGTCTCGAATCATGAAAGGACCCCCTGGAGGAAGCCGCGTCTCAGTTCTCGCGGGTGCGAGCCGTTTGCTGAAACGCTTTAAAACGGAGAACGAGAGAAATGTGTCGGGGAATTGACATTCGCGTCTTTATGGATTTAATACAAATTTCAACCGAGTTGAATGACGATAATCGGCGAGAATTGCTTTTCGAAGATACGTCATGTAATGAATCGCGAGTGAAAACTAAGTGATCGGTGTTTTTAATTGCCATAAATTTAATTTAAGAAAAATTCGAAGCTAATAAGAAAATTTTAATTCACTAATGATAAGTGGATGCCAGTCAAGACAGAACATATATAACATAATGAAGTATCATGATTGCCAAACAATTTACATTAAAGGAATAATCTGACGTTATTGCGCTAAGTGATGAAGAAATTTTCGGCTCTCGGCGGTTAATGAAGAATTCCATACATGTGAATTCTCAAGCAAACTTAAGAAAGTCTGCAGACACTACGTGAGAGGTACCCCGTCGGGATTAGTGATAATTGCCTTGCGAAAGTGACAACGTGAAACTCGCTTCTCTGAAGAGAGACCAAGAAGATGCCGCGCAGCAGGGATGAGATCGACAATATGTCGCTTAGTGCGCATCATCTCCTTCACAGATCTTGCAGAGGCAAGGCTCACGCCAGTGGGATAGCTAAGCAAAACAATCGTCAAAGTCTTCCCTCGCCAAAGATCCCGAAGTCACCGGCGCAGGACCTCTCGAGGCAGCACGAATTTAGCGTCTCGAGCAATGGCGTTGTCCTCGACAGGAAGCACAGCAGAAATAGCACGAGCTCATGGGAGTGCAGCGATAGCGACAGCATGCACTCCTCCGAGATCGGGCAGAACGGCTGTCTGGAAAATCGACTGAACGCGAATCGTGGCCTCGAGCGAGTGCCGAGCGTCAAGTCCAATGCCAAAGAGAGGATCAAAGGATCTCACAACAATCGGTGCTCGCCGTCATTACGGGCTGCCAAAAATTTCAAGAAGGAGACCTGGGCAGACACTTTGCGCGGAGGATGCATGAACGATCAAATCAAGAGGATGGAGAAGGGCTGGGACGACAGTAACGTTATCAGGATGCCAAAGGAGCGCAAGTGGCATAGGATCACGGCGGAGATAGAGCAGAGAATACCGAGCGCGGACAATGGGCTCCGGATGTTCGGTTTCAAAAATAGCTGGACCAATAACTCGAAGAAAGTGTCGAAGCGGACTCGGCCGGGTCACCAAAGATGCACGAAACCGATTCCGGACATTATCGAATGGGAGAAGTTATTCGAGATGGCCCTGGCCAGGAAGATAAAACGGAAAATACGGGAGAATGGAAAAGTGGAGTCAAACATAATGAAGAATGTGAAACGTGGCGGAGAAAGTGATCACGCAAAGGATGAAGGAGAGTGCATGAAGCACCTCGAGGTTCTTTTGAAAAATAGAGTGACGCCGCAAATGGACGAGGTACGTTTCGCAAAGGACTCGAAGGAGTTCGCAAATTTTGTCTAAGCTGCTGAAGTCATTCACCTGTACTAACAGATAATATTTTAATAACTAATAGAAAACGATTAGAAAAAATATCGGTAATTGTTTATAAAATACATCAAAGTTTCGAAATAATATGGGATACAAAAAAAATGATTAATTTTTCTTCTATTAATTTGCCTTAGGAATCACACGCTATTCTCTACCAAACTATTAATTTCGATCAAATGAATTGAGATGTTCAGCGTAATCTCGCGATTAGAGTATAAGGCTTCATCTTCTATTCATCTTCTATGTAATATACGCCTTCAGAGAATCCAGGAAATTTCTGGCAAATTGTCATTGCGTGAGAGCGCATGAAACGCGTTTAAAGGGCAAACTCGTAATATTCAAACAATCTCCTCGTTTAGGCCTTTGAAGGAGCGGCGTTTGCCGCGTATTCGTGAAACAATGGCGCGTTGTGCGCTACCAATGAGCCCCGAGACCTGATACATAGTAATGTATGTACCAGGAAACTCACTGTCTGTCTTCCTTACCTGGTGGAACCATACGAGTCACCGTTCTGCTCGATGCGGAAATCGATACGCGAGAACTCGCAGCTGCACCGACTCGCTGATTCACGGGTTTAAAGAGAATAGAGCGCGGTGTGTTTAACTTTCCTTCATATAAATCTAACAAACCGTCGAAACGATATAATTTCAATTAGTGTCTCATAACTATAATAAATAATAGAACACTGCAGGACTACTGATGATATTCAGTAAAAAATCGTCAATATTGCCGACAAAATCATTTGTATTTCAACGTAGACATTGCTTCGATACGAGGTGAATTGACGAAGCTTATTTCCTATGCCTTCAAGATAATAATAATTCTTGAAGAGGGATAGAAGGACACATAAAATGAGGGAAGATAGAAATAGAAAGGATCGAGCGAATACCATTTGGATGTTAATGAGTAGCCGCAGTTAATGGTACGCAGGTTCGTTCGTCTGTAGTCGTAATACGCCGCGCAGCCACGCAATAAGACGTTTCATAACGATTCACCGCGACTGACCGCCGCCGGTAGCAAGATCGTCGAGGACGTCGCCGATTCAACTTTACCGTGTAGGTGTGAGCTGTCCTCGCTAGGCCGTGCTTAGTAAATTGCCAGTGGAGAAACTTCGATAAAGCTCAAGAGTACATGGTCGACCGTTTCTCGCCGTCGAAAAAAAAATAGGCGAGGAGCTCGCGTGACTAAGAAAGCGAAAACGTTCAAAGAACGTGAACAATTTATGTAGCTTGAATCTTTTTTCAATAAAACATATATTCGGGAATTAAAAAGCCACATTATTTAATAGCTTTAATTATATTTAAAAATCCCGTTAAATCGGCAAGAAGATTGCATTTTCATATATGGCTATTTGTTTCATACATGGCTTGAGAGAAAGCGAACTCTTCATTTTTGTTGCGAAGAAATTTCAAGTTAATTTGAGAAATATTATTCTTTTGCGCTTTTTAGAAAGTGCATTATAATTCACGCGTGTTAATACGCTTGTTTCTTCTTAATGTTACACAGGCACGATCGGAAGAGCATCTAGCGCAGGAACAAGCATGGTTAACTTCCGAGAGAGTCTGGTTATTGCACCGCGGAGGTTTTACTCCGGCCACAAAATGCGGTTCCGCCGATCCCGACACGGGGAAACTGAGAATCCGACTGACCACCTCCGGAGAAGAGTTGCTCGTAGACGAGGAAGATGTGGAGAAGGTATTATAATTACTTCCTGCAATTAGCTCTTGACTGCGTGCTTATTAAGCATGTTTATTAAGCGATCAAACTCAACGATTTGATCGTTGATCTCACGGTATCAGTATAATTTATCGTTTGTTTGCATCTGTTTAGGCCAATCCACCTCAGTTCGATAAAGCCGAGGAACTCTCTCAGCTGCGATTTCTGAATGAATCATCCGTTCTCCACACGTTGCGGCAACGTTACGCTAGTAACTTGATACACACGTACGCAGGAGACAGCATGATCGTTATCAATCCGGTCGCGCCATTGGCGATTTATTCTGAAAAGGCAAGGACGCTTTGGAAGTTCATTTAAACTTGCACCACAGTTTCTCTCATTCACATGTAACAATTCTTTAATTACATTTAAAAATTGTACCACTATGGTGCTTTGCGAAAGAATTTATTATCGATCTATTTCAATAAATTTGCATTACGTTTTCGCGCGTTGAGATTCTTATCTTAAAATTGAAATTCTTTCCGCTTCTTATTTTAGGTCGCGCACATGTTCCGAGGTTGCAAAAGCGAGGACATGCCGCCGCATATTTATGCCATAGCGCAGTCGGCTTACAGAGGAATGCTGGCGACACGCAGGGACCATTCTCTGGTTTTCCTCGGGCGAAGTGGAGCGGGGAAAACTACGAACTTCAAACACGCCCTTCATTATCTCGTTCTAGCTGCTGGTACAGTTAATAAGGCGAGTAAAAGCATATGAATATGATACTAGCATTTTCCATGCAGATCGTTACTAAGCGAACATCGCTCCTTTTTACAGATATTAACGATCGAGAAGCTGAATGCGCTGTTCACCGTTCTTGAGGCTTTCGGAAATAGTAGAACGCATATGAATTCGAATGCCACGCGTTTCACGCAGCTCTTCAGCCTCGATTTCGATCAGTCGGGTCAAATCGCATCGGCCTCTCTACAAGTGAGAAGAATATACTTTTGCCACTCATTCTCCTCTCACGTCGCGAATTGAATGACATTTGATTTCTTTCTGCAAGGTGCTGCTCTTGGAGAAGTCGAGGATAGGCCGACGTGCGAACGGCGACCCGACGTTTCACGCCGTTTATCGTCTATTGGCAGGTGCGGAGGGTGCGCTGAGGAAAGAGTTACACCTCACAAATCTAGTCGCCGAAAACAACCCGTTCGTCACGCCCCTGCAAAAGCACGAAGACAAACAGCGGGCTATGGTCGAGTTTAACCGTATCGTCGCCGCGTTCAGGATACTCGGCATCTCCGAGGCTGACGAGAAAGTCATCTGGCTGGTGCTGGCTGGCATTTATTATTTGAGTTGCGCCGGCGCTGTTAAAGCCGGCACCAGTTCGCAGAGCAGGTGGCAGTTCGCGAGGGTCGAGTGCGCGGAGAAAGCTGCCAATTTGCTGGGCACAACGGTGGAGGAACTGAGTCGAGTGGTGTTCGCCACGAACGGAGGGGGTGCCGGAACGCCGAGCACCCCGAGACCAGCTCTGAGAACACCCAGCCCGACGGAACAGGGCAAAGACGTAACGGGGCTTGACGCGCTGGAGGGACTTCTAGTCGGACTCTACTCGGAAGTCTTCCACTGCGTCGCGGCTCTTATTAACAAGTAAATAGATTGATGA
This sequence comes from Tetramorium simillimum, assembly GCA_011636635.1. Classification (NCBI taxonomy): domain Eukaryota; kingdom Metazoa; phylum Arthropoda; class Insecta; order Hymenoptera; family Formicidae; genus Tetramorium; species Tetramorium simillimum. The sequence goes on along the minus strand of VBVQ01002396.1, from coordinate 3,812 downwards.
ATTCATTTTGCTCGTTGAGCAATTTTCAAATGTCATAAAATATTTCTTTGCATAATCATGTTTCATACATTATTTGAAGTAATTTTAAAAAATAAGGACTGATGGATTTTTGAAATATATTTTTGCGAGTTTGAGTAGTAGTCATGGCGTAAATTGTACAAAGTTAAATTTAATTCTTCATTAGCATTTTTACTCTTCATTAATATTTTATTAGTAACGCCCTTGTCATTTTCTAGATCCATATCATCCGCTGTACATACAGTCTCATCTCTGCTGCTGTGTGATTCGCCAGGTTTTCAAAATCCTGCCTCGTGCGGCCGACAAACTGGTGCAACCTTCGAAGATCTTTGCCACAATTATCTGCAGGAACGTTTGCAGTTACTGTTTCATCATACTACGTTGGTAGCCCCGAAGGATAGGTATGATACATGAGGAATAGATTCTCAAATTTCAAATTTTTTCTAGAAAGATTAGCGAAGTAGCCTATATTATTTTTATAAGATTATAAGATTAATATTAAATATTATTTATATCATTACTATATGAATGTTACGATTATTTAATTCATAAAAATTATTTATTAGATACGTCCAGGAAGGCATCGATGTAGATTATGAGGACGATTATGACGAGGAAGGCATTGGATCGCCTCAAGGTTTGGTTTCTCTGCTGGATCGCGGAAGCTCGCAAAGCGCGACGATGTTGCGAACTAGTCAAAGCGATCTTAGCGGCAGCAGGCAGATGGAACGAAAGGGATTACTGTGGCTGCTGGACGAGGAGACCGTGTGTCCTGGAGGCAGTGACGAGACCTTCCTAGATCGACTATTCTCTCATTATGGAGATCGCGGTAAAATTAATTCCCGACATTTGTGCTAATTTTATGTGTGAAAACAATAATATACACGAGATACATCGATGTTACAGATCACCAAGTGCTTCTACGAAAAGCGCCGGGTAACAATCAATTCGTTTTGCAACATCTACTAGGAACAAATCCTGTACTTTATACCGCGACCGGTTGGCTTAAGGCTACACGCGAGAATCCTGTCGCCAAGTGTGCCATTACGATACTTCAGGAAAGCACAAGGTAAAGTAGTTTTGTCTAAACTCTTCAGCAATTAACTAATAAATTAAATAAATTATGTTATATTTTTATATATTTTTTTAAATTTCAGAGAACATGTGAGCATGTTGTTCGTAAGTGCTCGGGGTGCTGGAGTTTCCGGTGCTTTATGTAGTTCTATGCCGGGACTCGAGGGCTCGCAATCCTTGAGACGAGCCTCGAGCATACGAAGGACATTCACGGCCGTAAAAAGAAAGAACGTTTGTCTACAAGTGAAATTCACCGTGGTGAGTATTAAGCTCTTTCCGACAGCAAATTGGATAAGTAGCGTTTTAAATTTTCGCTCCATTATTAGCAAAATTTCGATCACTTTCTCGAATCACTCTTGAAATATTCGCGGTCTATTCCCTTGAACGCTATACGCGATTGGTCGACGCGGTGTCAAAGATCAGACAATTATCGCGTGTTCCGTAAAACATTATCGCAAGGCCGCATAAAGGCGTACAAGCTAGCTTAATGTGAATTGACCTTCGCCCTGAGCGAGACGCGAGATACTCGCTGAAAATGTTGGATGAAATCTGCGTTACGACGTTCGGATATTACCTTGTGCTGTTGCTGATTTTTCTCTTTCTTGCTCTCTATCGAGTGAGAACAATACAATGATTCTTTATTTATCTCGCTTTATTTATACATTCCCGACACAATGAGCGGAAAAGTTTAAACGTCAATTGTTTCCAGGACGGTCTCGTAGAAACACTACGGAGAACTCGCGTGAAGTTTGTGCACTGCCTCCTGCCTCAACACAACGCCGGTTGTACGGACAATAAGAGTCTTCTCTCCGTGAAATCCAATCAGAGCGAGGACAGCGTCATTAATGTGCCTCTTCTACGATCTCAGGTAAAGTTATTATTAGATCCTTTAAAGAAGAGAGTATAAAAATAAAATCTTACAAGTACGATAAAAGACATCAATTTTTCCTTATTGGAAATACGTTTCGATCATCGCTTTTTATAAAGTTTAATTAATTTCACTAGTGTTTTAATTTCTTTTTTTTTTATAGAAAAGAAAATCTAATATCGAATCTAATACACAAATTCCGACATGCTTGCACAGATTCGCGGGAGCCAGATAATCGACGCTGTCCGGTTGCATAAAGTTGGATTCCCGAAACATATGGCCTTAGGTGAATTCAGACGTCGATTCGGACTGTTATCGAGCGACGTGAACGCACGGCCCGGAAGCCCCGTGACGGACGAACGTCGCGCCGTGGAAGACATGCTGCTCACCGTCGACGTCGACCCCGCGTCTTACCGAGTCGGTCAGAGCCAGGTGAGTAAACATTTCTTTAAGAACACGCATAACTCTAACTTTCAGCGCAAATGTAGAAAGTAGACGCGCGCATTAAAAACAACGACAACGTCATTAATCACCTGTGGAATCTGCAACGAATATCGATTGCGAGAAAATCTGTTTAGGAAAATCAAGTATGAGATGTCGCTTCTCGTGTCGCGTACACGAGACCTCTGAGGAAAAGTAAAAATACGACGCGAGTGCGATTAAAATTATTTAATATGAAAGTATCGCGGTAAAGTAAGGCCGAGCGGAGACTAATAAATGATTTATCAAACGCTTATGTCGGATGATGATGATGAGGAGTGGTACGTTAATGAGCCTATACACATAACACTCGTGGGCTGTTAGAAAGCCACGATGTGTTTGTACCTCATAATCTTATCGTCTTATTATTCACGAAATCGTGACGTCCCCGTATGCCGCGCGCATACGGGATTTTTTCCGATCGCGGGAATATAATACCCGCTTTCTAATAGTTTTACGACCCGAGAAGCTTATAAATTTTTACAACGCACCGTGCGCAAATAGCCGCCGATTTTTCTTGCGCGATGAAGAAGCGAACGTCGTTTTACGGCGCGACGCGCCGCAGAAAAGCGCTTTCGTCTCGCAGCTCGAGACGTGTCAACGCACTTTCGCTGACCGGCCAAGAAGTCGTTAATGGAATTCAGAAGGGAAAATGACGGCCGTCCACGGGCGTTGTGCAAATCATCACGGCCGAGGCTTCCGCGAGCCGATAATTGTTCTCGTCACGAAGACGATCGAGCATCGCCGCTCGCGGGAGCCCCATCAACATCCGTCCTCCGGAGCGTGACTAAACGTTCAGACCTACGATTTATTCAAGAATATATTTATAGAGGGAACATTATCTTTTCAAAGGGCAACTTAGAAAAAATACAACATCATTAATCGCGAGTGTATTTGAATAAGAATTATTCTCTGCTTCGATCTTGATTCTAATTCATGCTCTGATAATTATTGTACACTATTATCAGAGCAGGATTACTTCGAAAGATAACAAGGTATGAAGATATCATGTTTCATGTCAGGCTGAACATAACGCCGAGAGGAGAATTTACATGGAGTGAAAAATAAGAAGAGAGAAAAGAAAGCTCGCGAGGTGGGGTTCAACAGGGTCGCACGCGTTTATTCTTTCGGCAGTTTCGCCAGTGGAAATGCGCTGAGACGCTTTCCAGGTCGACGACATCGGATCACGTTCTGTCGTACAGGTGCAACTCGGAATATTCACTTGCACACCTTCATCGTAATTGAAAGGATTTCTCTGTACTTGAATCGGGAACATGCGTCAGGGATCAAAAATATTTTTTTCATTAATGATTTCCTTTACGTTAGAGGAAAACACAGGCGTTATACATATATATATATATATATATATATA